>ML103089.1:0-45888 GCA_003697995.1 Taxidea taxus jeffersonii
GAAGGGCCCAAAAAGTCATTCTGTCTTAAATGAAAAATAAGGTGATGTAGGATGCAGCTCTGTTTGACACTCAGACTGAGATTGAATCAGCCATGAGAGAATTCCTTCTGACTGTAGACAAAGGCTTATGATATAGGCTGTAATAGTTGCACTTGCCAAACCTTTTATCTGCACAGTGGGTTCCACTTAAGTACGTAGACTTAAGTATGTAGGCTCCCATCTATTATCTCATCTCTCGGTCAAGATAATTGGGAGGTAACCAGGGGCAGGTAATCCCAATGTTGCAGATAAGAGAGCCAGGACCTGAGGATGAAGGGACCGGCTCAAGGTCAAACCACTAGGACTAGGATGAGAGCTGGGTGCTCCTCATTGCCTGGCTGGGCCTTTCCCACTGAATCTTTATCATGGTTACATAGGGTATATAGATCACTCTTAACCATGGAGCCAAAGACTGCACACACTCAGATGGACACTATTAATTTTTAGTAATTTTATCTGAAATATTTAGCCTTCCTAGAGGCAAGTAAAATAAATTATTAAAGTGCTACTATGCCTCTATAAAAAGGAAAGGTATTTGTGTACCGATATGCAATGATCACTATGAAATATTCTTTTTTTTTAAAGACACATTTATTTAGCATCATGATCAGACTATTCTATTTAACAATCAACAACATGGGTACAAAAAAAAATCTACCTTAAACCTGCCCTTTGTTGGAATGCTTTACACTTTGCACAGAATAGAAACTAAGATAACCTATTATACAATTAGTCACAAATCCAGTCCTCGAGGTTTTTGCCTGTACACATGAGTATTGTCTGAAACATGTCTTCTTTGTAGCAGTGAGGCCCAGCTGGCACTGTGCTTGGCTGAGGTCACAAATCTGCTGTAACCTGGAGTTTCCCTGTCACTCTCTGGCTCTCCTCTCCTGCTCAGCTTTGCTTCCTGACAGCAATGAAAACCTGTTACTGCTGTCACTACTGCTTTGCTGGAACTGCCTGAGCCATCCTGGTTCCATGGTGTGACAAGGTATTGGCCTCCACCATCACAGGGGCCCAAGCTCCTGCCTCCAAATTTTCCTCTTTTCATGGGACCAAAATTTGAAGTTTGGTAGTTGTAACTGCCAAGGTCATGACAGCTTCCGCAGCCTCCAGAGTTGCTTCCATCATTACCAAATCCATGGTAGCCATCCCCATGGCTGCCATAGCCACCACCGCCTCAAGTGCCACCGGGGCCACCCTGCCCACTGAAGTGTCCTCCATGACCAAAATCGTCATTCCCACCAAACCCATCTGCAGAGACGTCTCAGAATTTCCACAACCACTTTGACCTTTTTGGCTGGATGAAGCACTAGCCATCTCTTGTGTAAATAGGGCTTTCCTTACTTCATGGTTGTGACCACTCACAGTATGGTGTGTTGTTTTAAGAGAGAGAGAGAGAGAGAGAGAGCACTCAGGAGGCGGGGGGAGGGGCAGAGGGAAACACAGACTCTTAAGCCGGCTCTACACTCAGGATGGAGGCCTATGAGATCCTGAAATCATGACCTGAGCCAAAAATCAAGAGTCCGCCCCTCTACTGACTGAGCCACCCAGGTATTTTTGAATGACAATCTTGTCTACAGAGTCATGGTCATCAAATGTTACAAAAGTAAAGCCTCTCTTCTTGCCATTGCCTCCATCAGTCATGATCTCAATCACCTCCATTTTCCCATACTGTTCAAGATCATCTCTTAGGTGGTGGTCTTCTGTGTCTTCTTTCATGCCACCAACAAAAATCTTTTTCACAGTTAAGTGGGCACCAGGTCTTTGAGAATCTTCTCTTGAGACAGCCCTCTTTGGTTCCACAACTCTTCCATCCACCTCATGTGGCCTTGCGCTCATGGCTGCATCCACCTCCTCCACAGTGGCATATGTGACAAACCCAAAGCCTCTGGAGCGTTTGGTATTTGGATCTCTCATTACCATACAGTCTGTAAGTATTCCCCATTGCTCAGAATGGCTCCTCAGACTCTCATCGGTTGTTTCAAAGCTCAGACCTCCGATAAAGAGCTTCTGCAGATGTTCAGGCTCTTTGGGAGACTCTGACTTAGACATGATGGCAGTGGGAACAGAGACTTTAACCATGCTTACTTGGCGGCACCCACAGACAGAAGGGAGTCATCTAACGAATGTATCTCAGGAATATTCTTAATACTTCCCATTTTGACATAATTTAAGACTACAGAAAGTTTCAAAAATTGTACAGAAAGTTCCTGTGTGCCAGGAACTCTCGCTTCACCAAGTTTCCCCAATGATAGCATTATATGTAACTGTAAATGATAGCTTTATATATAATTGTAAATTGACATTGGGACAATACTATCAATTCATATAAATACTTCATTTGGATCTCTAAGAAATAGTTTTAAATTTAGATAGTGAATGTATAGTATGCATTCTGTTTATTTTAAAAGAGAGGGGAAGGATGTGTGTGTATTTATTTGCTTCCAAATACCTAGAATATCTTTTAAAGGGTATATGTGAAATCAGACACATTGTTTTGCCTCCAGGAGGAACTGGGTAGGTAGTAAGGTGCCCAAAAGGTACAGGATTCGCATGTGTGTTCTTTGATACCAATCCATCTATTTTAAAAAAGGAATTGAGAAATCTTTTTGTGTATTCATAGAAAATAATCTTTAAGTTACATTTTTAAATGAAAAACACAAGGTAGAGATGCCTGAGTGGCTCAGTCAGTTAAGCATCTGCCTTCAGCTCAGGCCATGGTCCCAGGATCCTGAGATCAAGTCCCACATTGGGCTCCTTGCTCAGTGGGGAGCCTGCTTCACCCTCTGCCTGCTGCTGTCCCTGCTTATGCTCTCTCTCTCTATCTCTGACAAATAAATAAATAAAATACTTAAAAAAAAAGAAAAACTAAAGGTAGATAAGTGTGTATGCATCCCTTCTACAAAAAGGGGAGGGGAGGAGCTGTGTGTTTTTGCCTCCAAGTGCACAGATTTCTCTGGAAGGTTATATATGAAACCGGTATAACATTGGTTTGCCTCCAGGGATTAAAATGGGCAGACAGAAGTGGGAGGGAGACCTTTTGTACCTTCAAATTTGTACCTTTTAAATTTAGACTGTGTGAATTTATTTCCTTTGCAACAAAATAAAGGAAATTGAAAAAAAAATAAACCCTAAAAATAAATTGGTTTTACCTTGTAATTTTTTCCCCCTCTATAATGCTTAGCGGCTTTTCAGCTACTCTTTGGCTAAAATCCAAATTTCTTAACTTGACATTTAGGTTCTTTTTATAACTTGGTCTCATTATTTCCTGCTTAGAGCTTTCTGTTTCACCTACTGTGTTTCATTTTCTCTCCTCATAATCATGCACTTTCTGGCATTTCTTTATTTTCTTCTCTTCCTGCTCCCCAGTCATCAGAAATCAGCTCAGGCTCACTTCTGGTACATTGTCCCCCAACAGTCCAGCCCTCTGGGATTTCTCTCTCTTCCAAATTCCTATAACAATGTTTTGTCTTCCCTACACATTTTGCTTTTTTTAAAAAAAGATTTTATTTATTTATTTGACAGAGAGAGAGAGACAGCAAGAGAGGGAACACAAGCAGGGGGAGCGGGAGAGGGAGAAGCAGGCTTCCCACTGAGAAGGGAGCCCGATGTGGGGCTCTATCCCAGGACTCTGGGATCATGACCTGAGCCAAAGGCAGATGCTTAACAATTGAGCCACCCAGGCACCCCCACATTTTGCTCTTAACCCATACTCTCTTGTCTTATCAAGAGGATGCATACTCCATTCGCAAATAAAATTACCAAGTCTTTGAGGACAGTGGCTAAGTATGCAAGTTTTCTGAAATCCCCTTTTCCTGGCAGAGTCTTACACTAAGGTGATGGCCCAGTGATGCTTTTTTAAAAAATTCTGTTCTGTTTTTTTTTTTTTTTTAAGATTTATGTATTTATTTTAGGGAGAGAGAGAACTCACGAAGTAGGGGGCAGAGGGAGAGGGAGAGAGAGAATCTCAAGGAGACTCCATGCTGAACATGGAGCCCACTGCAGGGGCTGGATCTCACAACCCTGAGATTATGACCTGAGCTGAAATCAAGAGTTGGTGACTTAACTGACTGAGCCACCCAAGTGCCCCAAATATGGATATATTTTTAAATATAACATTTCTGGAAGACAACATACATGATAAAAAATGGTTTTTCTTTTTCATTTTGGCTCATATATTTGGCTGCATTTTGGAAAACAGGCCTTATTTTCCTGGTAACCATGGTGAATTAATTAGCTTTTCTGATACGTTGTCAACTGGTTCTTGAGGTTCTCATTTTGAGTAAGTGACAGAGTTGGATTCAAATCCTGGCAGGTCACAGCTCGGAGCTGCGTGACTTCTTGCCTACATTCTTCTCTTCATAGCAAGAGATGTTTGTTAGCTTCCCTCCATTACAAAGCACTGTATTTAGATTTAATGGAGATGCAGTGTACAACATATTCCTCCAGGAGCTTGCGCTCTATGGCGTGTTGCATCTGTGTGTCCCTTGCCCACTTTAGGGCTGCCCATGTTGTAGGTGCAGCCGGTTCTCAGGAGGCTCCTCATAGGTAGCCTTAGAATTGGAGAAAAAAGCTTCTAGAAAAGATGGATCTTTGAATCTGAAGCCAGTAAGAGTGAGGAAGCAAACAACAAACAAACAGTAATAGCTTATTTTTTATTTTTAAAATTTTCATTCTTATTCATTTGACAGAGAGAGAGAGAGCACAAGTAGGCAGAGCAGCAGGCAGAGGCAAAGGGGGAAGCAGACTCCCTGCTGAGCAGGGAGCCTGGTGCAGGGCTCAATCCCAGGACCCTGGGATCATGATTTGAGCCAAAGGCAGATGCTTAACTGACTGAGACACCCAGCCTCCTCAATAGTTTATTTTTTAACGAAATCTTCACTAGACACTGTATTTCAGCCATCTTGTCTCTCATATTATCTTTGCAATAACTGACCAAGGTGGGCACTCTTGTGACCCTCTTTTGCAGATGAGATAAGAGACAAGGAGTGATCATACAGCCAGGGGATAGAGCCAGGATTCAAGTGCAGAGCTTTGGTCCTGGGTCCTTATATTTAATCTTGACCCAATGTTATTCTTTTTCCAAAAATTAGCCACATGGACAAGTAACTTGTTAATATTTTCGTCGTAGTCTAACTAGATCATGAAGTCTTAAGTGGAGGGCTGTACCTTATTTTCTGTTTCTCCACACATAATTATCCATAGCAGGGGTTACTGTACACTGTCTGTACTCAATATGCCAGGAAAATATATAAAAACAATTATGGCTTATAAATGTGATGTGGATAAGACTTTGATATTCAGATTTGAAATTCCACAAACCAACTATGTACCAGGCAGTATGGGAGGGGGAGTTTTGCAAGACTACAAAGGAGGTCTGTGAAATGCCTGGCACAGAGAGGAACCCAATACATGGTACTTAATTGATACATTTATACTATCTGATTTAATTTTTCTCACACACAACCCAACTAGGTAGTGTATTAATCCATCAGGCTGCCATACCAACAGCACAGACTGGGCAGCTAAAACAACAGAAATTTATTTTCTCATAGTTCTGGAGGTTCCACATCCCAGATCAAGGGGCAAGCAGGCGAGGCCTTTCTTCCTGGTTTACCAATAGCTCCTTTCTCTCTATGTCCTCATGTGGCCTTTCCACTACACTTGCATGTGGAGAGAGAGCTCTGGCATCTTTTTCTCTTAGAAGGACACCAGCCCTATCAGACGAGGACCCCACACTTTAATTACATCTTTAAATCTCCAAACCCCTTCACTAGGGCTGAGGCTTCAACATAGGATTTTGGGGGGGATACAGTTTGTCCCATAATGATAATTACTCTTCCCATTTTTACTAATGTGGAGATAGATATTCAAAGGAATGGTCCTGTTCTTCTAGAAAGCCTGGTTGTGCTGTCTGATGTTTTTTGACGACCCATATTTCCATAGGTTTCTCCATCCTTGCAACCAAAAAAACCTTAACCAACTAATCCTTTTTAGAGGTTTTTTGTTTGTTTCCCCCTAAGAAAAGTCAGTAGAATCTTTTCTTTGGATGGCGCTGGTGGAAGCCCTGACAGTTTTCTCCCCTTATTTTCCTACTTTATACCTTCACCGCTCTTCTGTTGTTTTATAATTAGCTGAGGCCACAGGGTTGCAATGTAATTGATTAGTTCCACTTTCCTCTACATCATAGAACAGGAACCATGACATAGCCAGGTTTACCAACTTTGAAGCAAAGCTGGAAATGGAAGTTTGTTTGGCATACAGCAAACTCTAGGAGGCATTATCTTGTTTCCCTCTCACCAGAAATCATGTTCTTCTTTTTCTTCTTCTTTTTTTTTTTAAGATTTTATTTATTTATTTGACAGAGAGAGAGAGGGATCACAAGTAGGCAAAGAGGCAGGCAGAGAGAGAGAGGGAAACAGGCTACCCGCTGAGCAGAGAGCCAGATGTGGGGCTCGATCCCAGGACCCTGAGATCATGACCTGAGCCGAAGGCAGAGGCTTGATCCACGGAGCCACCCAGGCTCCTCGAAATCATGTTCTTAAACCGAGGGCTGTAATATCGTTATAATTCAACATTCTCTACTTCATGGTTTCTCACGCCTTCTGCTTCATGTCATCCATTCTCTCTGTCTTACCAGCTTCAGTGAGAATGTTATTTCTTTCCGTCTTGGGTCAAATCTCACTTAGAGAGGATCTGATCTGGTTCAGCCAGTCAGTATTCCTTTAGGATACTGGTCTTCCCTTTAGGTTTTGGTCTCATCATATGTGTTGCTCCAGTACAATGGAAAGAATTCTTTCATCTGTCACAGCTTGATGAAAATATTCTTTGTGAATATACAATGGCTCTTCCTTCTAATATTGTATTTATGTCTCTTCTATAAAGCAGTCCAGTGTGTGGTTGACATTCGAGTTCTGGATTTAGAGTGTCTGGGTTTAGACCCTACTTCTACCACTTACCAGCTATCTGGATTTGGGGAAATTTACTTCACTTCTCTCTGCCTCAATTGCCTCATCTATAAAATGAGAATGAAAATATAGCTCATAGAGCTGTGAGGATTCAATGAATAAGACATGTGAGCACTTAGCACAGTGCCTGTGTGTAGTAAGTGCCTGGTAAGTATTAGTTATCATTCTTTTTTTTAAGTAGGCACCATACCCATCCTAGAGCTCATCACGGGACTTGAAACTCATGACCCTGAGATTGAAACCTGAGCTGAGATCAAGAGTCAGATGCTCAACCAACTGAGCTACCCAGGTGCCCAAGTTATCACTTCTAATTGATTGTCTGAGTATTCTTGCTCACTAGCAAGGAGAATGTGAGTTCTTTTGTTAAGGATATCTCTAATTGTAAATTTACAAATAAGCCTTTTAGATACTCTGTGGTGATTAAGCAGCATGATTAACTAAGACTTTTAGTTCCTGATGAAAGTAATTGACCAATTCTATAAGTGTTTATAAATACAGTCATTGGAAATATAAGATTAATGAGACAGAGTTTCTGCCTGTAATCTATTTGGGGAGATAGGCATTTAAATAATAATAAATCAACTCAAAAGTGGCAGCACAGAGAAACATAGTGTTCAACTTGCCCTAGACAGGTGTAGGAGCAAGTCAAAGATTATATCTTGGAGGAGATATTTGACTGGCTCTTAAATAAGATAAGGGTGTGGGAAAGCATGTCTGGCAGAGGTAACAGCAGAGATGAGAGGTAATATGATACTTTCAAAGACCACATACCCTGTGCAATGGATCCTTAATCTTTATCCTAAAGGCAGTGGGGAGTCCTTTGGGGGTTTTATTTTGTTTTAAAATCTACCTTTATTGTTTTTTCTTTTGATAAAAGTTGTATGTACACACTATGAGAAGCAATTAACACATACAGAGATATATACATGGAAACTGCAGATTTCCAATAGAAAAGATTAGAAAGTTTTCTTAACTGTAAAATGTATGTATGTATATATTGTAGTTCTCATTTTATAGATACAGGAGTCATAGGTTATTATCATGAAGATGAATCAAGTGCAGAAATAGCCATAACCTGAGGGAAATTTTCAGGTGCCATTGGTACCTGAGTTTGATAGAAAATGTTATAACATATCTTGGGGGATAATCCAAGAAAAGCTTCAGGGACAAGACCTTAGAAATCTCTTACAGCCTTAGAAATGAAGAAGTCCTATCTAGGATCAACAGCTCAAATAACAACAGTGGTCAGGCAGTTACTGAATCACAACTTGGGAACACTGGCTTCACATTAGAATCACCTGGGAAACTTCAGTGGCAAACCAATGGCCAGGTCCTATCCCTAAATAATCAGAATTTCTAGGAGTTTGTCCCAGCCCTAGTACGTCTTTAAATCTCCTCAGGTGAATCTAATGTGAAGCCAGGAGTGAAAACCCCTGCAATTCTAAACCAACGAGGACAATGTGGTTGAGCAGGTTTATCATTTCCCACTTACTCCTGTTGATTGTTGCAATGGGATCCCCCAGGTTCTTTGTAAAAGTGCAGATTTTCATGTGTAATTTCCCAAACTTTAAAATGTTGTCTGGTAATTGATAATGTTTAAACAAAAAAATAAGAAAAATAACCAAACAGCGCGGGAGTCAAATGAGAAAACATGGATAGGGGCCCTACTGGACACCAGTTTGTAACCTTCCTTGCAGTTCAATATTCGCCTGAAAAAATTGATAGAGAGGTTAAGTAACTTGTCCAAGACTACACAGCAAGACAGCGTACAGTCAGGACTAAAACATACTCCTTTTGAATTTAATATTCCTCCTGTATCAGGCGAGGAACACTTGGAGGTGCACTTTAACAAATGGGTAAGACTGTGGGAGGAGAAAGGGCGTCTCAGGCTGAGGGAGGCTCAAGAACACTGCCTTCGGTATCCCTCAGTCATCAAAAATGGGATTTCTAAAACGTAAGGAAAGTAAGGACGAGACTCTGAGCGGGGAGAACCAGACACGCATGCGCCATCCGTAGGTGGCGCCATAGAGCGGAGAGGCAGGTCAGGACCGGCGGTGAATTACGACCTCTGCTGGTGACGCTTACGACTCCTGCCGTAAATGCCGTGTTCGGCGCGTGCGCATCTCCTTCCTTTTTCGGATTCCCTACGCTGCAGCTGGTGTTGAGGGTCCACGCTACGCTGCCCCGGCTGTCGCCATGGTGAAGTTGAGCAAAGAGGCCAAGCAGAGGCTGCAGCAGCTTTTTAAGGGCGGGCAGTTTGCTATCCGCTGGGGCTTTATTCCTCTCGTGATTTACCTGGGTCAGTAGGAGAAGAACCTGGGAGGAGCCGGGAGGGAAGGGTGTGCGGAGGCCTCGTCTCCCATTTTTGTCTTTCTAGGGTGGGAGAGCGAGACCCGACTTTGATGTTGTTTAGTCAGAGGGGTCGGTCTAACCCAAGTTAGAGCTCTTGCTCTTTTATTTACTGGTTTTTATGGTCTTCAATAAGTCACGTAATCCCTCCCGTTCTGTTTTTCCATCTTTAAAAATGGAAGTGACCTTTGACGATTGTTGGGAGAGTTAGACGACATAACTTCTAGGGCTTCAGGGAGTCTGTGGGAATACGGTGGTATAATGCATTTGAAAGCGACTCATTCACTCTGTCACTAGGTGGGTTTTCGGGTGTATTTGTCCTCACTTTTTCAGGTGGTCCTAAGTGGAAAGAGGCCATAGATGTCTTGAGTATGTCACTGCCTTGAAGTATGATTTTGACATTAGTTTTTGGATTTTTCTGCTTCTAAAGCTGTACGATGAAGGGTTTGAATGATTTTTGTTATAGATCCTATTTTATAGGTGAGGAAATCGAGTCATAGGGAAATACTGTTCATTGCTGAAGGCCACGCACCTGTTAAGTGGGGAGCTTTGAACTCAAGTAATGGTCCCTACTCTTAAGCACTATGCCATGCCCTACCGCAAATATTTGTAAGTGCTCCGGCAGATATTTTCACCTAAGCCTGCACATTGGAACTTTATCCCATTCCTTGCCAGAGTAGTTTTTTCGTTTTAACTTTTTTAAGTTGAAGTATAGTTGACACACTGTGTTTTAGGTGTACAGTGGAAAGGGAAAATGCCAGCTCTGTCATTTGGGCACCAAGTTTGAAATTTCCTAAAACTCAGTTTCATGCTTTAAAACCCTTTGATTTTAACAAGGTGCTGCTTCCTATTTATTTTAGGTGTCATGCATCGGTTCAAGATAAAGTATAGTCACTCTTAGGATTGACAGAGCCTTTGATCTTGCTGGATGTTTTCCAGGTTGCTGTGGCTCCGATTTCCCCATGAAATGCAAGCCAACTGGTAACCAGGGGATACTTGAGTATAAGGACTTAAAAGATCTTTTTTCCTCTTTCATATGCTTTTTTTTTTTTAAAAGCATATTCTCCCAGATTTTAGCAATCTTGTGTAGGTGTCCAAGATTAGAGCACATAATTATGATACCCTGCTCTTATAGTCTCTGTTTCCCCTTCTCCCCTCCCCCAAGCTTTCACATAATGGTAGAAGGGTCTGTTTTAGCTAGTGAAACACTAGGTCTAATTCTCCTTTGAGCCAAGAAAGGTAACGGACTTTGATCCTGCCCCATCTTTGTGCTTCCTTTTTCCACAGTTGTGTGTGTGGGGAGGGGAAGAGGTCCTTTTTTAGTCTAATCTTGCCTTTTGGGCCCCTTTGGGTTTTTTTGCTGCTCTATAATTCTTTACATCTACCTTTCCCTTCTTCTCCCTTTTTTGTGATTCCTTTTCTACAGCCAGAAAGCAGAAAGGTGTAGCTGGTTGCTGCGTTCTGTGTATGAAGGGCTTTAGTTTGAAGAGAATTTTTTTTTTTTTTTTCCCCTCTCCACCCTAGAGTTTTTCTTTTTGTGCACGCTGGCTATATTCTCTTTCTTAGGATTACCATTATGGTGATTTT
Organism: Taxidea taxus jeffersonii; assembly: GCA_003697995.1. Taxonomy (NCBI): domain Eukaryota; kingdom Metazoa; phylum Chordata; class Mammalia; order Carnivora; family Mustelidae; genus Taxidea; species Taxidea taxus. The sequence continues at coordinate 10,947 of ML103089.1, forward strand.
CATTCTAGCTTCCAACTCGGATTCAGAGTAATGTTAGAGCTATCTTTTTAGTACTTCTTCCTTGTTAATCATTGTCTTTTTCTTTTCACGTCATAGAAATTTAATTTTGTGTCTAGTTCCCAGGTAATTTCTTTTTCTTCTCCACTTCAAAGCTCACAGAAACCTACAACTGGATTGAATTCTTTGGGTAATTTAGGTTTATACATAACTTCTAGGGCTTCAGGGAGTCTGTGGGAATATAGTGATAGAAAGCAGAACAGATGGTAACATGATTAAAACATGTTTGGACATTGATTAACACAAGATTTTAATGAATGACCTCTTGGAAGACCATTCTCCATGGTGTCTTGAATGTCTATGAATATTGTGAGCAGAGGTTCTGACTACCCTTTGTTCCATATATTTTTTTTTAATTTGCTTATTTATTTGACAGAGAGCTCACAAGTAGGCAGAGAGGCAGGAAGAGAGAGAGGGGGAAGCAGTCTCCCTGCTGAGCAGAGAGCACGATGTGGGGCTTGATCCCAAGACCCTGAGATCATGACCTGAGCGGAAGGCAGAGGCTTAACCCACTGAGCCACCCAGGAGTGCCCCCCCCTTTTTTTTAACATTTATTTGACAGAGAGAGATGGCAAGAGAGGGAACACAAGAAGGGGGGGGGGTGGAAGAGGGAGAAATAGGCTTCCTGCTGAACAGGGAGCCTGATAGGGGCTCTATCCTAGGACCCTGGGATCATGACCTGAGCCAAAGGCAGACACTTAACGACTGAGCCACCCAAACACCCCTTCTGTATTATCTTTTTTTTTTTTTTTTAAGATTTTATTTATTTATTTATTTGACAGAGAGAAATCACAAGTAGGCAGAGAGGCAGGCAAAGAGAGAGAGAGGAGGAAGCAGGCTCCCCGCCAAGCATAGAGCCCGATGTGGGACTCGATTCCAGGACCCTGAGACCATGACCTGAGCCGAAGGCAGAGGCTTAACCCACTGAGCCACCCAGGCGCCCCTGTATTATCTTTTTAAGGATGTTTGTGGAGGGGCACCTGGGTGGCTGAGTGGCTTAAAGCCTTTGCCTTCAGCTCAGGTCATGATCTTAGGGTTCTGGGATCATCCCCACATGGGACTCTCTGCTCAGCGGGGAGCTTGCTTCCTCCTCCCTCTGCCTGCCTCTCTGCCTACTTGTGATCTCTGTTTGTCAAATAAATAAATAAAATCTTAAAATAAAAAAAAAAGATGTTTGTGGAGTGAACTTGAAAAATAGTATTTCCTTTTAGAGCAAAGGGGAGAAGGGGAGACACTGCTCACTGTCCATCACAAAAGACTGGTTCTCTAAACTCAGGGTTTATCTAAAAATGATGATATTCTGACTATAGTTATTGCTGGGAGTGATAAACTCTCCTTTGTTTTTGACTCAGGATGTGTCTCCTACCAGCATCTGTGAAACTGGCAGCCTGCTTTGTTGTCTTGAGAATGGAGTAAAATTTCATATCCCCACAGTTCTTGATGCTAATTTTAATCAGCAAATTAGCATATATGTTACCCAGTTAGTGATAAAAGGCTTATTTAATTATACTTGTAATAGAAGTATTGATTTAATTAGGTTGTTAAACAATAACTTGTTTTTTTTCCTACTCTTTTTCTTCCAATCTTTGATTGCTTTATAAAAAGAGGTTTGTAGGCAATAAAATATTCCCAGTTGTTTTTTAAAAATGTACTTCTTAAAAAAAATCTTTTTGCTCTTTGTAGTCTTTTATCCCGTGTGATTTAGCAGTTGTGTCATCTTTTTTCTGGGTGATGAGTAAGAGTGACAGTGCATGCTAAGGGCTATAGTGCTAATTGTGTATGTAATCAGAATAAGGTTATTTGTCCTCCTTACTGATTAGTCCTGTACATAATCTCATATTCTAGTTAAAATTCAAGACTGCTCTGTAGCACAGAAGTATGTTTAGACGGTGCTAGTAGATCATTCTAGCTATTCTAGGTTGATTTGAAAAGTTTTGGTGATAAATGTTTTGTCTGCTAGGGTTTTACTTGCTATTTATTCTCTTTCTCCTCCTTCCCTTTCTTCCCCAGGATTCAAGAGGGGTGCAGATCCTGGAATGCCTGAGCCAACTGTTTTGAGGTACTGCTCTTATACAAATAAACATTTCAGGGCAAATGTTCATCTCTTAGTGCTGAATCACCAGGAAGCAAAAGAGTGGTAGTGGTATTTATTGTAATGGAGCTATACTAGTCACTATGGTTTTGGGCTTTTGGGGAACTGCAGTCATTGCACACTAGTCTAGCTTGTGTTAGCAGGTAATTGCATTTGCTGTACCATATTATAACCATAATGAAACATATTTACAAGAAAAATAACAAATTTATCATCTTACCACTTTGAAAGGTGAATGAATTCTTTTTAATTACCCATATTTCTGTTTTATCTTCATTCAGATAAATACAGCCTTTTAGATCATTTTTTTGAGGGGGGGGGGCAAAGATTTATTTATTTATTTATTTGACAGACAGAGATCACACAAGTAGGCAGAGAGGCAGGCAGAGAGGGGAGGGGAGAAGCAGGCTCCCTGCTGAGCAGAGAGCCCGATGTGGGACTCGATCCCAGCACCCTGGGATCATGACCCGAGCCAAAGGCAGTGGCTTAACCCACTGAGCCACCCAGGCGTCCCAGATCATTTTAACAAGAATATGTAGGATTTTATTTTCTTCACCTAAAATTACAGTTCATATCACATGTATTTTTAACTTGTTGATCACTTAGGTTTTTCAGTAGTTTACAGTATAGTGAACATTTTTAGATAGATTTTACAGGTTTTGGTTTATTTCCTTATGATAAATTCTCATGGAAATAATAAGTCAAAGTGTGTGAACATTTATGACCCTGAAAATGCACTGTCGAATTTCTTTCTCAGAAGCAGTCTGCCAGTGTTAGATAAACACTTGTGAAAACTTCACACACACACACACACACAGGTATACACACTATACATAGTCCTGAACTCACAAGTATATGTATATACGTGTACTTGTGAAAACTGTGTACCTCTGTGCACCTACATATATATAAAGGCAGAATCTGAGCAGGCAGGGTTACTCTTTAGGAAGGACTGATTATTTGTGGCACAATGATGACCAGGACCTGCATGGGTGCTATGCGATTTCATCTTGATCCTCTGTCTTACGGACCTTGTGGATTGCCCTAATAGACTTTGTACTGACTCTTCTAGGTTTTGTTTCTTCCAACTCCTACTCGAAGCTGCTTTTTTTCTAGAATGGGCAGAAAGTAATAGTAATACCTGTAACAGTTACCTATGATAGGTTAGCCACTGTTTTAGGTGCTTTATATCCAGTATCTCTAATTGTCACTTCAATACCATGGAGCAGGGTGGTGAAGTATGTCTGTCTCCGAAGCCTACACTTTTTCCACTGGGTCATGTGGGCTCCCCCAGATAATCCTACCTTTTTTCCTTAGCACAGTGCCATCTGATAAGAAATTTCCTTCACCCCCTCTGCCTTACCGGCCTCTCCTTTCTCAGAGGAAGGGGTTTTTCCTCTCGTAAGTTTCCACTGTATGTGCCCTTGGTTTGTCCATTTCTAAACTTTATTTTTAAGTAGTATCTACACCCAATCTGGGCTTGAGTGTACAACCCCAAATGAAGAGTTGCACACTACCGACAGAGCCAACCAGGTGCCCCTCAGTTTGTCCATTTCTGAAATCACTCTTTTTCCCTGATAAAGTTCTTCAGTAAATGGTCTTCGCTCACTGCTATCTTCACTTTCCTCTCCCTTTAAACATTTATGGTATGGCTTCTCAAAACTGCTTTCAGAGATCTCTAGTTAAAGTTCCTTTTTTTTTAGCCTCTCCCTTTTGAACTGTAAAATGGGGACTTGAGGTGATGTATCTGCTGTTTACTAGTTGATTGACCTCAGAGCAGTTATTTTCATAGGGAAGTCTTTAGAAAACATTGGAGAAGGGACTATCTGGTCAAGCAATGTGAACATTTTCCAAGTACTGGAAATTATCATCAGATAGCTCTTTCTACAGTGAAGTTTTCTCTTTTATAAGTTGGGTATAATATCTACTTCATAAAATTTTCATGAGGATTGAGGAAGAACATTGTATATGAAATAAAATGAGTACTTGATAAGTAATATGTAAGCAATAAACTGTTAATAGTAATTTTTAATCTTTTTTCTGTGTCATCTTCTTTAACTCACTTCTTTCTTCTGTGAGAACTTGCTCCAGCTACAAGATACTGCATGCTAATCCCAGAATAAATTGTATATTTTCATGCCTTTGTCCTACTGCTTGTGTTCCCTTAGCCTGAAATGCTCTTTCCCTTGTTTCCATTTGATGAAAACTTAATGTCTAAAAAAGCCCAATCTCAAATGTCATCCCTTCCCTAAATCTTCCCCCTAGCTGAAACCTCTCCAGTTTTTGTGTTCTCATAATACTCGTTTGTGTGCATTGTTCTCTGCCTCATATTGTGCTTGTTGCTTATTTACATAACATTATATCCTGTAAGCACCTAAAGTAGCTGCCAACAAGAGTTGAATTAACTTAATTAAATGACTCTGACCTCTTGGTGGATTTTTTGGACAGGAATTAATACAGCATTGCATCTTGTGGTAGGACTTTTAGGCTGGATCTGCAAGCTGGGAAATAGCATTTCCCAGGTGATCCAGAATCCAGAGGCGGGGATAGAATGTGCCTTTCTGTTGTACTTCTTTTGGGCTTCACTTTTTCCAAGAGTTGACCCTTCAAAGTTGCCGTCTGGCATCTGTTCATTTCTTCACCGTATGTCTTAGTGGTGCTCTCCTCTCTGGTGCTTCTTTATTCTTTTCTGTCATTAGGGGCACTTCTGGTTTCCTTCCAGAGGTATTTGCAATTTAGGGAATTATTGATTGAGTGCCTGGAAAGGGTTATTCACCTCTAGTGGTTCATATACCACACTGCTTATACTGTGGAGGCTGACTGGAGAGGCCTTCCTGGGTTGCTTGTACTGGACCCTAAAAGAGAGAGAATGATATCTGATAGGATTTTTACTAATGTGCGTTGTTAATATAAAATTTATTGTTCATTAATGCCAAGTTTATTGTTTATATATAAATTAATTTATATGATACTTACCTAAGTATAGTTCATGATTTACTGGTATCTAAATATAGTTCATGATTTACTGGTCTGCTTCCCTTGCTAAATTGTTGAGTTCCTGGGGATTAGGACCATATTGGTCTTAGTGTCCTCTTTGACCCAGGTAATGCATTATCTGTGGTCAACAAATGTTGGTTGATACGAGTCCATATACAAAATGCAGTACTTTAATGAACACAGAACAGTAATTAGTAAAACATTATTTAGGCAAAATATATGAACACTGAGGTTAACTAAGAGAATCTGTTCACATTGTGTAAGGCCAAGGAAGATCTTCTTTTTATTTTGGATGCTCATTACCACTGAGGAGGAGACCTTAATAGATGAATAGTTCATTTTTATTTCTTAACTGTATGCAAAAATTACTTGGCATTTAATGGGAGATTTTAATACTCTTTTGAAAATTGGAAATAGATGGATTCTGGGCTTTTTCCCAGGCAAAGGCAGATACTTAAAAAAAAAAAAAAACAACTTCATAGAATGTTCAGGTTATCATTTTGTAATGCAGTTTTATTTTATGTGACATATTACTAGAAACCACATTTGTTTTTTGTTTTTTGTTTGTTTTTTTTTGGAAACCACATTTGTAATCAGCAAGACAGAAATGAAGTACCTCTTGTCTTCTTACAGAATCCTCTTACTTAGTCAGGAAATGGTTTAGGAATTTGGGCCTAGTTAGTGCTGGAATGTTTGAGGTAAGAGTTGAGGCTGAAATGAAGACTAATAATTGCTCCTGGGATGTGTGTGTTGTAATGGTTAAGAGCACCTGGGCCAGGGGCGCCTGGGAGACTCAGTCAGTTCAGCATCCACTCTGGATCTCATCTCAGGTCTTCATCTCAGGGTCATGAGTTCAAGCCCCACATTGGGCATGGACCCTACTTAAAAAAAAAAAAAGGAACACCTGAGTTCACATCACACTGCCACTTAAGATGGGTAACCACCTCAAAGCCTTGGTTTCCATGTATTTAAAATAAAGGTCATAATTGGGAGTTGGGAACATTCTACTTGGTACTGACCCATTGAAAGCATTCAGTAAATGTTGTTTTCAGCGTTACTGATGTGGTATCTAATAATGATAGAGTTTTATTTTGTGATTTCATCAGTCCTTCATGTTAATGAAAATCATTAATCATTTACCTTTTGACCTCAACTTATATTTTCCTTTTTGTTTGTAATAGGTAACCACACTCAAAAGTAACAAACCTGTATTTCCTTAAATTTTATATCTCTTGGGTTTGTTTGTTTGTTTTTGCTCCATGAGATTGATCCTTGTCTTATAGTGTCTCTGAATTTGATGAGTAAACACAAACATAAATGTATAAAATCTTCTAGTTCTTAAACTGTGTGTAAGTTTTTACTTTGGGGTTTAATTTATTTCTCCTCTTCACAAACATTTTAGCTTACTTTGGGGATAAAGGTCGTCTGGATTTGGAAGCAATCAGTGGACGGGAACAACATGGAAGGTGTGCGCTCTGGCTGGGATAAGAGATGGGACGGCGTTCAGACATTCACCAGTTGAGTGACACAGGGCTCTTCTCAGATGAATCTGTGGCAGAGTGGAACCTCTGCTGACTTATTTACCATAGACTGTATCAAAATAAATGTTTTTAACAATGTTATGTCTTGAGTCCTTTTTGAATCAAACATAGTAGTCTATTAGGTAAAAATTTAGCCTTCTATAGGTTTTCAAAAAAACAGTGAATTTATATATATATGCCTAGATGCTACCTTATAAAGTAGAACTTTCAAGTTAATTACTGCCATTCACTTAACAAGTGGATTCCACTTCCTTTTGCATTGAATTAATAACTCCCCCTGGGATTTTCTAAGGTAGTAAAAGTAGAGACAGTTCTTAATTTGTGGTGAACTGGTCCTTTCTGTAAGTCATTGGAGTAAAGTTGCCACTGAAAGAAATGCATTCTGTAGCTCTCTTGGTGGGGGATGGGGATGGCTTTGGGGAGTTGTGTGCCTGACTTATCTGTCAGTTAAATGAGTCTAAGATTTTCTTCACTGGTGTTTGGAATCTAGAGCGGTCTGGGCAAGAGCTCATGGATAGTTACGCAGAATATTAGTACTTTCTACTAAATTCAATAATGGGAGTTAGTTTTCAGTACCAGATCTTGGTTTGCTGGGACCTCTACCTGTATTTGCATGCTGCATGGACTGAGCCAGCTAGGTGCCCCTCTCTATCAGAATCTATCTGAATCCTATTTTAATTTAGCTTTTTCCATAAATCTAACAAAATAGCTCCATTTATTTAGTTTTGAGAATTTTTTTTTTAAAGATTTTATTTATTTGACAGCAAGAGAGGGGACACAAGCAGGGGGAGTGTGAGAGGGAGAAGCAGGCTTCCCATTGAGCAGGGAGCCTGATGTGAGGCTTGATTCCAGGACCCTGGAATCACGACCTTGGTTGAAGGCAGACACTTGATGACTGATCCACTCAGACACCCCTAGTTTTGAGAATTGTAATTAATGGAGGAAAGTAGGCCTAAAGTAAGATATGATAGGTTTTGGGTGGAGCCCATTGGTTTGAATGTTTTAAACATTCAGTGTTTAAGTAGAGAATGATCATCAATGTAATTTCGGGTGACGAGCTGTCATTCCTAGAAAATTCTTCCTTATTTCTGATGTAAAACCCTCGAACTGTTTAAGCCTATTTCCTCAAGTTTTGTTAACTTTACCATGGAGACATAGGAGACAATTATGGAGGCTTATTGCATAAGGGGATTTTAAAGTGAAATTCCTGAGAGCTAACCGCAGGAAAGTCATTTTGGCAAGCACTTAATGTAATTGTTTCAACATCTCTATGAATTTAGGCACTTAATGATTTTGCTAAAAACTCTTAGCAGTTTTTAAATCCCATAGAATTGCTTAAGAATGTACCCTCCTGGGTGGCTCAGTAGGTTAAGCCTCTGCCTTCAGCTCGGGTCATGATCTCAGGGTCCTGGGATCGAGCCCCACATTGGGCTCCCTGCTCAGTGGGGAGCCTGCTTTCCCCTCTCTCTGCCTGCCTCTCTGCCTACTTGTGATCTCTCTCTCTCTGTGTCAAATAAATAAAAAGATAATCTTTAAAAAAAAAAAAAAAAAGAATGTATCCTCCTGTCCCAACCCCAGCTAAATTTTGGTATTGTTTGTGAACTTCTGTTTAGTTAGAATTGTGGTGCACATTAACTTCTCTTTCTTGCTCAGGAGTTTCAGAAATTGAGATTGAGAAATGAAAACTATGTCAGGTGTCCATTTTGATAAAATACTAACAGATAGCAAACAACTGGTTTTGTGTTCATTGAGGGTTAACTTGTAGCTGTCTTTAAAATACCAGTGGAGGGGAGCCTGGGTGGCTCAATGGGTTAAAGCCTCTGCCTTCAGCTCAAGTCATGATCCCAACGTTCTGGGATGGAGCCCTGCATAGGGCTCTGCTCAGCGGGGAGCCTGCCCCCCCACCAACCTCTGCCTGCCTCTGCTTACTTGTGGTCTCTGCCTGTCAAATAAATAAAGTCTTTAAAAAATTTTTAAAAAAAAGTCCCAGTTTATTTTAAAGCAAGGAGTCCAGAGTTAAGTAGGAAGGGACTACTAGTTCCTTGATCTTCTATCTGGGGAAGCTAAGAGACAGAGTTTAAGCACTTGTTCAAAGTACAGGTAAGAGCTAAGACTAGTACGGACTTGAATGTGTGTGTATATCTTAAAGTTTGCGAGATGTTTACAACTAAGCTACATTTTATACAGTTTTTGTTTTTAGGGCAGTGCAATCCAACAAGCATTGGTCTCTCCTGTGCTAGATACTGTAGAGTCCTTATAATTAAGATTATTTCTGACCTTGATTTGCTTGGGCAAAAACACTAAGCTGATAGGATCTGGTTTGACTCCTGGTCCTGCCACTTAATTCCTAAGTCTTGGTGAAGTCACTTATTCTTGAGGCTTCAGTTTCTTCGACAAAATAAGAATAATAGTACTTGCCCCAAGGTGTTATTTTCTAAGTTGGTGGTTCTCAGAGTGGTTCCCAGACTAACATCACCTAGAAACTTGTTCTAAGTGTACATTTTCAGGCCTGGAAACAGGGTGAGGCCTGGCAATCTCTCTGATTTAAGTACTTAAGCCGTTGTTTTGAATTGTTAACTTGTTATTTCCAGATAGTGGTGGAGTTGCATGCTGTGTTAGAAATGTTACAGAAAGATCCCTGTTCGGTTTACATAGTTTCCCTCAATGATGACATGTAAAACTGTAGTGTGGTATCAGGGTATTGATTATTGATGAGTCAGTTTTTCCACCCCAAGGATGCCTCATGTTGCCCTTTTATAGCCAACCTTCACCCACAGCTCACCCCCCAATCCTTGGCAACTAGTAGTCTGTTGTCCATAGCTATAACTTGGTCATTTCAAGAAAATTATAGGAATGGAATTACACAATAGCCCTTTGGGATTGGCTTTTTTCACTCAGCATATTTATTTGTTGAGTCATTTAGGTTGTGGGTATCAGATTATTCCTTTTTTTTGCAGAGTAGTATTCCATGGTATGGATGTACATGGAGGACATCTGGGTTCTCAGTGTTTAGCGGTTAGGATTAAAGCGGCTACAAACATTTGTGTACAGCTCTTTGTGTGATCAGTATATGTTTTAGCAAGTCCTCCAGAAGACTGACGAAAGTTAGGTTTGAGAGCTGCTGCCCTAGACTCGAAGAAGTCTTCCACCTTTCCCTATGTTTAAAGTCTGTTTACCACTTCATATCCAGAATGACCCTTTTATTTTTCAAATTTTTTCAAATTTTTTATCTTATGTAGACTCCATACTCAGCATGGAGCCCAACACAGGGCTTAAACTCACAACCCTGAGATCAAGACCCAAGCTGATACCAACAGTTGGATGCTTAACCAACTGAACCACCCAGGAGTGATCTTTTTTTTTTCAATTTTTAAAAAAAAGTTTTTGGAAGATTTTATTTATTTGCAAGAGTGAGACAAAGATAGAGACAGGATGAGTGGGGAGGAGAGAGAGAAGCAGACTCCCACAGAGCAGGGAGCCCAAGGTGGGACTTGATCCCAGGACCCTGAGATTATGACCTGAGCCAAAGATAGCCACTTAACTGACTGAGCCATCCTTGCATCCTAGGAGTGATTGTTTAAAAGACCACGTCATACCCTCATCAGAACTTTCCAGTGGCTTCCTATCACTGGGAATAAGATTCTGAATTTTTACTACTCATGACCTGTGAGACTAATCTGGTTTTATGATCTCTTATTGCCTAGGATTCTTCCCTCCATGTTCACTTGCACTCTTGCTGTTTTGATCTCTTGTTCCTCAGTGAGGCCAGACACCTACTTACCTTGGTATCTGAATTGCTCTCTACTGGAACTCTTCTCCCAAATGTCCACATGCTTGGCTTCCCCTCTTTAATCTCTGCCCAGATGTCACCTTGATAGAGAGGGCTACTTTCACCCTTATGTAAAAAGCAAACTCTACACATGTCTCATTTCCCCAATCATTTCCTTCCTTATCTTCATCTTCCTTTTTATAGAGAACTTTTATCCCAACTGTTTTTATATGTATGTGTGCATGTAAATAATCTTAACTCCTAGAATGTAAACTTTGTAAATGCAGGACTGTGTTTGTATCTTTAAAGGCTAGCACAGGTCCTAGTAATAGTAGCTATTCAGTAAGAATGATGAATGAATTGTAGGATTGTATGTATGAAGTTTAAAATGCTTTGAGAAGTGGAAGCCTGCATAACATGGACCATTGTAAAGAACCATTGTTTTTCTCTGTGTTAGCCATAATTGGTAATACAGTCCTGGCCAAGGACTTGACATCAAAAGATGTTGGGAGGAGGTAACTTGGGAAAGGGAATGTTTGCTATGCCTTGGCACTTACTCAGCTGCCACAACAATCCTGTGAAGTAGGGCATTCTTTCCATTTTGCAGATGAAATGGGCTTGGGTTGTTTCCCCTAAATCACAGAGAAAGCTTGGATTTGAACCCAGATTTGCTAACTAAAAGCTTATGATTTTAGTACTGATACATGCCACATTCAAAAATAATTTTTACAACTGATGAAATGCTATAATAGACAATTACAATAACTATTAAATGTTAACATTTCAAGTTCCCAATATCCTGGGCCCTGTACACAACAGCACATGGAGTAGTCACATCCACGTCCTAAATTTAACTTATTTAAAATTACCATTTCAGCTATAACAAACCTTAAACATTTCTTTGTATTATCGTTCCTTGAATGGCCATTTCTATTGAGGTAGATTTTATATACAATAAAATGAACAGGTCTTAAATGTATATTTTGATAAGTATTGTCAATTATATATATATACTCTGTAACTACCACACCAAGGTCGGGACCAGAATCTCCTTGAACCTTGGATCCTTAGTGTATCACACGTGGTAGGTGCTCAACAAATGTTTTTAAGTAAAATGTATAAAAGTTTTTCGAGACTGACAGATGAATTGTAATAGGGAAGTCTGAATTGATGTTCCCTTTCCTGTAAGAAGCAAAGATATTAAAAGGTAAATAATAATCAGAGGTTTATTCAAAACTGGGATGATGGAAAAGAAAGGTCTGCAGCATTTTCTTTCCTGTTGTGTCAAGGACAGTCCAAAAGAGGAAGTAAGGAAGAGGGTATGGAACCAGGGAAAAAAGACATTTTTTTCCTGAGGAAAACAGACTTGTACTGCTAATAGAAAATAAGCTATGAAATGTCAGCAGCTCCCTGGTGTTCCCTAGTGCATTTTGAGGGTGAGACCAGAGACTAGAAAGAAGCACATCCCGGGAGTGAAACTAGAGGCTCCAGAAGGAGTTTCCTAGAAAGCAGAACTGAGGCCCCCAGAAACTACCAGGAAAAGAAGTTTCTATTTCTGCCTGATGGAATTTCATATTGCTGCAGACCAGTGACCACAACAGATTTTCCTTTCTCCCTTTTTCTGAATCACAATTTTAATGTGGTTATCTTCATCCTATGCCACCTTTTTGTATGTTGGGTAAGTTGGGCAAGTTAACTTGCCTTTAAATTCTTAGATTGCTGGGCTGTGGAGAGCCATCTGCAGCAGATGGGAGGTGCACATTTCCCACACTTTCTGAATTTTGACCTGGACACAAGGTCTAGATGAGACTTGAGAGTTGACCCCTTGGGAGAGGATTTGCTGGGTTTTATATATGAGAATTAGTATGTATAAATACTTGGTCAGCAAAGAAACATCAGAGAATGTTAGTTGTCTATCAAAGATCCACTTTATGTTTCAAATTGTCACATGTAGCTGTTCATGCTGTCAAGCTAAAAGGGTCTCTGACTTCTTTGCGGTTAGTTGTGAGTCCATAACTAATATTTGTTCATTGAGATGTAAGCAGAAGTGTTGTGTGGTACTTTTGAGAAGTCTCCTTAGTGAGGTATGTTTCTTGGAATGGACATGAAATGACAGGCTTACAGCTACTCTGGGCTATGAAGATAAAGGCCAGGCCCTAGAAATGGCAGAGTGTGTGCTATTTGCGGTCTAGGTCTCTGAAGATGTATTTTCACACTTGCACTGACTCATGTGTCACCAGATTTTCTGGTCTTTCCAAACAAATGAAATACGGTGTTTTGTAGGTTTAATTAGCATTTTTCTTATGAGTTGGGTAGAACATATTTTCATATATTTAAGGACAATTTGTGTTTCCTTTAGCCCATTACATACTGGTTTATAGGCACTTTATATTTCAGGGAATGTGTATCTGTGGTATGAGTTGTAGATATTTTCTCCAGTTTGTCATTTGAACTTACTTATGACCATTCTCATCAATATAGAAGTTTTTGAATTCTGTTAATCAGATTTTTGACTTTTTTCTAAATGATTTTATTTTTTTTTTGAAGATTTTATTTATTTATTTGACAGAGAGAGAGGGAGAGAGAGCAAGCAAGCACAGGCAGAGGCAGAGGGAGAAGCAGGCTCCCTGCCGAGCAAGGAGCCCAATGTGGGACTTGATCCCAGGATGCTGGGATCATGACCCGAGCCGAAGGCAGCCGCTTAACCAACTGAGCCACCCAGGCGTCCCCAGATTTTTGACTTTTTTAATTGCCTCAAGAACTTATATCATACTTATAAAGTCTCTTTCTATCCTGAGATTAGAAAAAATATTTTCCCAAACTTTGGTATATTTTGGTTTACATTTCTATTTTTCTTTTTTTGCATTAAAAAAAATTTATTTATTTGTCAGAGAGAGAGAGAGAGAGAGAGCACAAGAGAGGGAGCAGCAGGCAGAGGGAGAAGCAGACTCCCCGCTGAGCAAGGACCAGGAACCTGGGATCCTGACCTGAGCCGAAGGCAGATGCTTAACCAACTGAGCCACCCAGGCACCTCATTTTTTGCATTTTTAATTTATAGTTAAGACAGTTTCTCATTTTACTTCACTATAACTCCCCTTAATGATCTTTATCTACTACCTTGACTCCTGGTTCCAGGGAGGACATAAGATCAAATAGATCATCTAGCATAGATAGGGTCAATTAGAGAAAGTGGTGGGCGTAGTGAAGTGAGAACAGGTTTTAGTAATAAATTTCAAAAGAATCAGATTAGTTTCTTGTGGGCGTTATACTGTCTCTTGCCTTTGGGCTTCAACAAATGCCCATTAATTAAATTTTTATAAAGATTTTATTTACTTATTTGACAGAAATCACAAGTAGGCAGAGAGGCAGGCAGAGAGAGAGGAGGGGGAGAAGCAGGCTCCCTGCTGAGCAGAGAGCCCGACGAGGGGCTCGATCCCAGGACCCTGGGATCATGACCTGAGCCGAAGGCAGAGGCTTTAACCCACTAAGCCACCCAGGTGCCCTCCATTAATTAATTCTTTCTCACTATTCCTTATCCCTCTCCCAACGCTACCCATTTAGATTTCTAACCATAACAGCCAGGACCTAATCAATTTTGTTTACTGCTGTATCCCTAACACCTAGAATAGTTCATGGCATATAGTGGGGTCTTAATCTTTGGTAGGCAAGGAAGTAGACATGGCATGGAATGTAGTTGCCTACTGAAAATCCATTTTTAAAAATTTTATTTATTTGACAGAGATCACAAGCAGGCAGAGAGAGAGGAGGAAGCAGGCTCCCTGCTGAGCAGAGAGCCCGATGTGGGACTCGATCCCAGGACCCTGGGATCATGACCTGAGCCGAAGGCAGAGGCTTTAACCCACTGAGCCACCCAGGCGCCCCTGAAAATCCATTTTTGTGTAGTCTCTGAAATCTTTGCTTAGCTCAGTTCCAGCTTAGCTCAGTGTCCCAGCAACTGTTCTGTGATGGGCATCTGGGAGTCTCACCTTGTGCTCATACAGCTTGAGACCAAGGATTGAAGTCTCTATAAAGATTCATCGTTGAATACATTTTTTAAATGAGTAGCATATGCAAGAAACAGGTGCAGTACTAATGTGAGGAGAACAGTATATGGGGGTTTGTAGTTAGAGACACATGGGTGGGTTAGATGGAAGTGGAAAATGGGGAATCTAGGCGTGTGGAAGAGTCTGGATGTCTTCTGAAAGGCGTTGGAGACTATTATCTATTACAAATCTAAAAAAGACCTGCAAGGGTGTTTTGTTAGAACTAGAGTAAAACTGTCCATGAAATGCTTTGTTCAACAGATTAAAGGTATTTATTGTCTTTGTAGAACTCCCTCCCTGTGTGATAGGACATTAATATTGAATATCTCTTTAATAGGACCACTTTCTGAAGTTTATTTTCTTTTATTATTTGGGTCTTCTGAACATTAGATTGAAGGAAGGAAAATGAAAATACCTAAGATTATGCCATTTACATTTTTTCTGATATTAGTTCAAATGCCACATGGACCAAGATTCTATACAGGGGAACCTGGGTGGCTCAGTGGGTTAAAGCCTCTACCTTTGGCTCAGGTCATGATCCCAGGGTCCTGGGATGGAGTGGGGCATCTGGCTCTCTGCTCAGCAGGGAGCCTGCTTCTTCCTCTCTCTCTGTCTGCCTCTCTGCTACTTGTGATCTCTGTCTGTCATATAAATAAAATCTTAAAAAAAAAAAGATTCTGTATGGATTTAGCATAGTGAAAAAAGAAGTATTGTTACTACTTTTATTATTCTCATCCTCATTACCATTATTATTTAAAATAAGATTTCTATATTAAAATTTTGCCATCCTTTATTGGCATGTCTCAGAGTATCAAATTCCAACCTCAGTAATTTACTCCTCTAGGTTATGTACTGTATTTTCAGGTTTGTCATGTTAAATGATAATCTATAGGGGCTAACAGGCTAATTGTGTTACGTTAATTAGGATAGCATTTGCTAAATATCCAAAACTTGAAGGAATGTGACACTGGATGGGCACCTTTTTATTTATTTATTTATTTATTTATTTTTATTTTTTAAAAGATTTTATTTATTTATTTCATAGACAGAGATCACAAGTAGGCAGAGAGATAGGCAGAGAGGGCGGGGGGTGGGGAAGCAGGCTCTCCACTGAGCAGAGAGCCGGATGCAGGCCTCGATGTGGTGCTTGATGCGGGGCTCCATCCCAGGACTTTGGGATCATGACCTGAGTTGAAGGCAGAGGCTTTAACCCACTGAGCCACCCAGGCGCCCCTGGATGGGCACGTTTTTAATGGAAGGTCTGAGACCCAATTTTGGGAGAGCAGGCAGCCCAGTAAAGGACCTGAGCCTGCTGAAGAAGAGGGAATGGTTTGGCTTCTGGATGTGGAAAGGGTGGAAAAAGGGAGATTTGAATTGTCCAGACACTCTTTCAGTTTAATTCTGTGCCCAAGCCTAATACTTTTCTTTTTCCTCTCCCCGACATTTTTTCCCCATCATGATTAGTGTATTCTTTAATACTCATTACCTATTTCACCCGTCTTCCCACCTACCACCCCTCTGGTAACCACTGGTTTGTTCTCAACAGTTAAGAATCTGTTTCTTGCTTTGTCCCTTCTTCTTCTTTGCTTGTTTATTTTTTAAATTTGACATATGAGTGAGATCACATGGTATTTGTCTTTGACTGACTTGCTCTGCTTAACATAATACTCTCTAGCTGTATGCATGTTATTGCAAATGGCAATTTTTCATTCTTTTTTATGGCTGAATAATATTCCATTTATATATACCATGTCTTCTTTATCCATTTACCTATCCATGGACACTTGTACTGCTTCCATAGTTTGGTTATTGTAAATAATGCTGCAATAAACAGGGGTGCAAATATCCCTTTGAGTTTTTTTAAAATAAATACCCAGTAGTGCAATTACTGGATTGTAGGGTAGTTCTGTTTTTAATTTTTTGAGGAACCTCCATACTGTTTTCCAGAGGGGCTGCACCACTTTGCATTCCCACCAGTGCTGCAAGAAGGTTCCTTTTTCTCCACATCCTCGCTAATGCTTATCTTTTGTATTTTTTATTTTAGCCATTCTGACTGGTGTGAGGTGTTACTCATTGTAGTTTTCATTTGCATTTCCCTAATGGTGATGGTGAGCACCTTTTCATGTGTCTGTTTGCCCCATATGTCTTTTTTTTTTTTTTAAGATTTTATTTATTTATTTGACAGACAGAGATCACAAATAGGCAGAGAGGCAGGCAGAGAGAGAGGGAGAAGCAGGCTCCCTGCTGAGAGAGAGCCCGATGTGAGGCTCGATCCCAGGACCCTGAGATCATGACCTGAGCGGAAGGCAGAGGCTTAACCCACTGAGCCACCCAGGCACCCTGCCTCATATGTCTTCTTTGGAGAAATGTCTATTCATGTCTTTGCCCATTTTTAATTGGATTATTTGTTTTTTGGGTGTTGAATTGTATCAGTTCTTTACATATTTTGGCTACTAAACCTTTATCAGGTATGTCATTTGCAAATGTCTTCTCCTATTCCGCAGGCTACCTTTTAATTCGTTGTTTCCTTCACTGTGCAGAATCAAGGCTAATTCTTAATTATTATGTTAGGTATTTCTTACTAGGTAAGTATTATTTTAAATCCACTCCTAACCATACTTTTTCTTTTAATAGAAGAGTAACTGGTTTGGGAGCAAGAGTAAGAAAAAGAAAGGTAAATAAGAGAGTATTTCCCCAATAATGGATTTAAGATGACTTGTTTTTTTCTATTACTTTTTTTCTCTCTTTGCTTAAGTGTGGATATATTTTATTGCCTGTTTTTAAATCTGTTAATTATGTTTTCTTTTGTACTGCTAACCCATCTGATAAGTTCTTAACTTCTGATACTTATTTCTGCAATTATTGGATGTCTACTTGGTTTCCTTAAAAAATATTCTAGGGGCATCTGGGTGGCTCAGTGGGTGGAAGCCTCTGCCTTTGGCTCAGGTCATGATCCCAGGGTCCTTGGATCAAGCCCCACATCGGGCTCTCTGCTCAGCAGGGAGCCTGCTTCCTCCTCTCTCTCTGCCTGCCTCTCTGCCTACTTGTGATCTCTGTCAGATAAATAAATAAAATATTCAAAAAAAATAAATAAAATAAAAAATATTCTAGGGATGCCTGGGTGACCCAGTTGGTTCAGCATCTGACTCTTAGTTTTGGCTCAGGTCATGAACTCAGGGTCATGAGATTCAGCTGTGGGTCAGGTTCCACACCGGTGTGGAGTCTGCTTAAGATTCTCTCTCTCCCTCTTTCTCTGTTCTTTGCCCCCAACCCCTCCACTCATATACGCATCCTCTCTCTCAAAAAAAATTCTTATTCTCTATTGATGTATTCCATCTTGTCATCCTCATTGTCAGTCTTTACTTCAATTTTCTTTAACATTCATTATAATTATTTTGAAATCTTTTCTGCTAACAATGTCTGGATCATCTCTGTACCTTTTTCTAGCTCTTGGCTATTAACTTTACTCTGACAGTTCTTACCTGGTAAATATTTTTTTTCATGGTAGATATTGTGGGTGATACTTTGTAGAAGTTCTGGATTATGTTCTCTTCTTCTAAAAAGTGTTGAATTTTGTTCAAGTGGCCCATTAAATTACTGGCAGTTCACTTAAATTCTGATGGAGATTGAATTTAGACTGTTGTGGGCGGTTTACTTCAGTTTCGACTTTATTTGTAGGGTATAGCCCTTCCTCCTAGAGCATGATCTATATTTCTAGGGCATGACATTTTTTGCAACTCATCTGGAAGTCTAGGAACCACTATCCCTCTACTCTGGCTGGATTTGAGCTTCATCATCTTCCCAGCACTGTGCAGCCTCTGAAATTTCTGCTTAGCTCTCCAGGCTTTCAGCAGCTATTCTCTGCTAGGCCTCTGGAGTCTCCCCCTTTGGTCACACAGCTTGGAACCAAGGACAGGAGATTTCTGTAAAATTTCAGGAGTTCCTCTTCTGAAGTCCTCTCCTGTGTACCTCAGTACTCTCCATTACCTGACCTCCCGATCCCAGCCACTGTGGCAATCTCAAACTCCAGTATGTTTCCTCTGCCTGATGAGGATGTAACTTTATTCTTGGACTCCACTTCCCAAGCAGGGTGAATGTAAAACTCACTGTGTTTCTTTCTTTCATGTATCATGGCTCTGTTTTGATTGCTGTCCAATCCTGAGAATAGTTATTATAGTTATATATTTTGTCTATTTTATGTCAGGAAGGCTAAGTCTAATACCAGCCATTCTGTCATGGCTGTAACCAAAAGTCCAAGACAACTTAAATTTCAGTTGATACAGTTGCCAATGAGAGGTGGAGTTGGTACCTATGCTTAGCTGAATCATATTTTTCTTATATTTTTTTTTTAAGTTATACTTCCTTTCAAGTATAAAGAAGCTCTAATTAACAGTGTTGATGTGGGTGGGTAGCTGGATTATTACAATTTTCAAGTGCTTTGAAGAGCACTCCCACAAGTTATTTTACATTGAAAAGGTTTCCATAGAACTGTTAATTTCGTTTTCTTACAGAGCAAGACTCCTGGCTGAAAGATTGTAGCTGTAGGATATTCAGCATATGTCAGTCCTTTTTAAAAACTCAGCTGGAAGCAAGCATATTACTGTGGTTTTGCTTCCTGATTAGATCAGAGAATGCCTAGGGTATGCATATCTAAGAATGATGGCAAATGAAATAGGTCTAATCCCAAAAAGACTTTTTGAAATATAACAAATCAGGACACATGGGGGTGAAGCTAAAAGTCTTTTTCACGTTCTGTTCTCTGAGATGATGTAGGTTCTGAATGTTTAAGAATGTTAATTCTAGCAATTGACATCTCTGCAAATGACTGTGTAAATCACAGAGCTTACAATTTCCTGAGTACAGGTTAAGATTGCTTTAATGGCTTTCAGGCTCCTATTACATGTTGGAGAATGTCAAATATGTACTTTTCTGCAAAAGTAGAAGATCCTCCTGAAAGATTATTGCAGAAAAGGGCCTTGACTATAAACTAGTTCAATATCTTCTGCGGCAGGTTCTGAAATGGCTTCCAATGATCCTGGCCTCGTGGTATTCATGCCTATATTAGTTTGCTTGGGGGTGCCATAACAAAATATCACTAACTGGATAACTTAAACATAAAAATGTATTTGCTCACAGTTCTGGAGGCTAGAAGTCCAAGATCAAGGTCTTGACAGGTTTGTTTCTCCTATGGCCTTCTTGCCTTGTTAATGTTGTCTTCTCAGTGTTTTCATAGGGTATGTTCTTGGCCCATTTGTCCTTGGTGTCTTTTCCTTTTTATGAGGATATAAATCATATTGGATTAGGGCCCCACCCATAGTATTTAACCTTAATACCTCTCTGAAGCCTCTATCTCCTAATATAGTCACATTCTAATGAGGGTTAGGATCCAATTTTCAGGTGACTCAATTCAGTCCATAACAGTGCCCTTGTATAATTCCTTCCTCTTGAATGTTGGATGGACCTAGTGACTTGGTTCTAACAAATCAAATGTGGCAAAAGTGATATGTTATTTTTGCATTTGGGTACAAAAGACTATTGCTTCTATCTTGCTCAGTCTCTCTCTCTGGCTCTGTTTGCTTGCTTGTTCTGGTGGAATCAAGCTGCCAAGTTGAGAGCTGCCCTGTGGAGAGGCCCACTTGGCAAGGAGTGGAGGATATCTTATGGCTAGCAGCCAGCAAGGAATTGAGGCCCTCTGTCCAGTAACCCAGTAGGAACTGTATCCTGCCAATAGTCACATGAGTTAGCTGGGAAGCAGATTTTTTCCCAGTTGAGCCTTGAGATGACTGTAGCCTCGGGTAACAACTTGACTGCAATTTGGTGAGAGACTGAGCTGGGGGACCCTCCTCAACTGCACTGAATTTCTGATTCATAGAAACTGTGAGACAGGGCACCTGGGTGGCTCAGTTGTTGGGTGTCTGCCTTCAGCTCAGGTCATGATCCCGGGGTCCTGGGATCGACCCTGCATCAGGCTTCCTGCTTGTGGGAAGCCAGCTTCTCCCTCTTCCACTCCCTCTGCTTGTGTTCCCTTCCTCACTCTGTCTCTCTCTGTCAAATGAATAAATTAAAAAAAAAAAAAATCTAAAAAAAAAAAAAACTGTGAGATGATAAATCTTGTTTTAAGCCACTGAGTTTTGTTATACTCATAAAATAATACATATATTTTGTTACACTCTCTATAAACTCTATATAATGAGAGAAACTAATATACTCTTATGTTAAGAATAAATAGACTACCACTTCTGGAATAGCCATGTATAGTACAATGCTGTTTCTTTCCATGTATCATCTTCTTTAATTATAGGAATAACCTGTTTTTTAAAAATAACCTTTTTAAATGATCAGAATAACCTCATTCTATAGGAAAGAAACAAGGTTTAAAACCTTGTCATACTCCTAAAAGGTGGTAGGTAAGTGGGGATCCAAACCCATAGGCCCACTCCAGACCTGGCACCAATACAGGCTCTATAATTTGTGTGGCTCTGTGAAAAACAAAAATGTGGGGTTCCTGTTTAAAAATTCTTAGGAATTTTAATATGGTAACTGCAGAGCATGAAACCAAGTTCAGGGCTTTTTTGAATGTAGGGTTCTGTGTGACTACACAGGTTGCTTGCCCATGAAGCCTGCCCTAGCTAACACTCTTACCTAGTATGCAATATTGATTCCACCTCTAAGTAGGAAAATATTCTAGATAAGCACGCTGAAGCCAGTTAGACAAAATGACATAGGATCAGGAATCCACATTCTGAGCCTACAGTTCCCTTCTTTACATCACATTGCCTTCTTAGGGCAGTAATCTCATGTTCTACCCAACACCTTACCTGGGCTTTGAAGCTTCTGTGAACTTCTCTTAACACGGATGGATTCTTCAGCAAGGATGATAGGAACACTAATGCCGTTCCTGCTTGACTGGACATATTCTAGTATGTGTTCTACATATTGCCTCAATGGGAAGGGGGCACACAGAACCAGGGAGTTCTGTGCCTAATTCAAGTAGTATCTGGTGAACTTCTTCCTAACTAGGCAACTGTTTCCTTGATGTCTTCTTGTGTGGTAAAGGGTTAGCTCCTCAGGTCTCAGTTGTCCAAACCCCATACCCAACAAAGGTCTTTAGGACTGACCCTTGACTATCATCTGAGAGATAATCTCTAAGCTCTTGGATTATCCTACCTGATAAGATTGTATTTGTATATGTGGGGTCTTGGGCCAGGTCAGATAATTTATACTAGCAATGTGATTTAGTATCTGTTTTTTTCACCTGGGACCCTGGGCCTCACTGTATCAGCCTGACCTCTGGAGGGGACTGGAAACTGAGTAGCTAAGGTCAGTCATGTGGGTACTCCATCAAAATTCTGTATATCAACCCTTGGGTGAGCTTCCCTGGTAGGCAACATTTCATACATGTCACACATTATTTCTGAGAGAATCAAGCACTGTTCCACTCCACTGGGAGAGAACATCTGAAAGTTTGTATTGGTTTCTCTTGGACTCTGCCCTATGTGCTTTTTTCCTTTGTTGACTTTAATCACTATACTTTTACTATAAACCTTAACCATTAGTATAATCACTTTTCTGCATTCTATGAGTCCCTCTATTGAGTTCGGGGGTCCCCAGCACTCCCCCATTTTATTACTTGCTTGTATGGTGTTCTTTTCCTCTGACTTCTTTCAAGATTTTATCTTTATCGGATTTTTTGCAGTCTGAATATGATATGCCTATGTGTAGGGTTTTTTAATTTACCCTGAGGTTCTCTGAGCTTCCTGGATCTGGGTTTGGTGTCTTTCAGTTTGAAAAATATCTCAGCCATTATTGGTTCAGATATTTCTTCCACACGCTTTCTTCTCCTGGTATTCCCATTACATATATGTTACACCATTTGTAATTGTCCCACAGTCCTTAGATAATCTGTTCCCTTTGTTTCATTTCTTTTTTCTCGTTGATTTTCAGTGTGAGGGATTTCTATTGACATCTTCAAGCTCAGTGATTCTTTCTTCATCCATGTCCAGTTCATTGATGAGCCCATCAAAAGCACTCTTCATTTCTGTTATAGTGTTTTTGATTTATAACTTCTGTCCTAGAGTCTCCATCTCTCTGCTTACATTACCCATTTGTTCTTGCATGTTGTCTACTTTTTCCATTAGTGCCCTTAGCATATTAATCATAGTTATTTAATATTTCCTATCTGATAATTCTAAAATTATGCATAAAATCTGCCATACCTGAGTCAGATCCTGATGTTTGCTTCATCTCTTAAGACTGTGTATTTTGCCTTTTATCATGTCTATAATTAGTTGATGGTTGGACATGATATATCCGATTAAGGGAACTGAGGTTAACAGGATTTCAGTGTTAGGTTTGTTTATCTTGCTGGGAGTTAGGCTGTGTTTGCAATTTTTTTTTTTTTTTTTTTGAGTGGGAAAGTGGGAGCTGGGGGGAGGCAGAGGGAGAAGGAGAGAGAGAGAATCTTAAGCAGGGTCCAAGCCCAGTGAGACTCCATCTCACAATCCTGAGATCATGACCTGAGCCAAAATCAAGTTGGACACTTAACCGACTAAGCCATGCAGGTACCCCTGTGTTTATTATCTTTAACCTTAGCTTCTTATTGGTATGCTACATAGACATATATGTGTGTATATATGTGTATAAAATCTGATCTTAACATGCTGCTTTAAAAAGCACAGGAAAAAGACTAGAAGAAAGTATACCCAAATATTAGTGATGAATGCATATTGATCATGGTATATGGGATGATGCTTGTTGTTTTTTTTCCCCTTATTTTCTACATTGAGCACATATGACTTTAAAGAAGAAATTGCAAAAAATTGAAGAGTGTGATTTCCTGTGGAGTTGTTATGGAATAAGCAACCAGCCATCTTGATTTGAGCCATATGCTTAATGAGATGGCTTATTCTAATACCTGTTAATTATTGCTACCATGTTAGACACTGTGCTGAAGAAGTAAGAGCCTCTTGCTGTTATAAGGTGGCCATTTCATATAATGTTTGTCTTTGTTTTCGGAATTTAGTCAGTGGGGTGAAGAATATTTGATGAAGTGAGAAGGTTCGGCTTGCATTGGTTGTTTTCCAGTCACTTGGAAAAAGCAAGGTAAACTCATTGTGTAGGATGATCATGAGAGCTATAGGCAGATATGCAGCTTCTCTCATGTAAACCTGTTTTAAGATGACATAATTTGTAGGACCCTATGGAAATTTTAGTCAAAAGCAGGTATCAAAGTCATGCATATTGCTGAGATTTATTTGTGAAACTCACCTACACAGATGCTAAGTAATTCTACCACACTCCCTACTTGTGTCCTATTAATTCTAGAAACCTGTAGAGAAGCACTTTATAACTTTATCTCACTCCTGTCTTTTGTAGATTATTCAAGAACAGGATCAGTTTGAGCTCATGAGATCTTTCTGATTTTTTTCTTTGGTATTTTCTTTTCCTCTGATCACTGCTTTGGTAAAACTGAGTGATAGTATGTGGCTCTCTGTCTTCAATACTGTGATTGTTATGTCTTCCTTTATTTGTCCTCTCCTTTTAATCCCTTCTTTCCCTTTGCCCTTGCTGAATTATTTCAGGCCCTCATCTTTCCTTGTCCATCATGATTCTTTCCTTTCATTCTTTCCATCTCTGCCATCCTTTGTCTTCAGTAAACTTCCTGAGACATGCTGCTCACAAACCCTAAATGGCTCCTCATTGCCTGGGCTCCAACGTTTAATCCAACAGAACCCTATATTATTCCAACCTGTCTCTCTAACCTTGTTTTCCGCTGTGGTGCCTCATCCCATGCTGCAGCCAAATTGGAGTTCTTAGTGTGCCTAGAATTCTCCATTCCTCTGTGCCTTTGCACTCACTCCATCCTGAGTCTGGGAGGCCCTTTCCTCATTTCTGCTGCCCCCATACTTGTCTCTAGAACCTGGTCCAGTGTGAACACAGTCATGAAGCTATCTGTGATTCTTGTCCCACCCTCTACCTTAGACAAAAATCAATTGCCCCATCCTATTGTTCTTTTTTTTGTGAAACTAATATGTCACTCAATCTCTACTTTGAAGCATAGTTATCCTTGTAAAGGCTCCTTTCCATCCACAAATTTATAAAACTCCACAAGATCAAAACTAGATCATCAACTTCATCTCTTCAAAATGCCAGAAGGTGTTGTCACTGATGAATTGATTAGCATATCACCACATGGTTTACAAAGTTCTTTGACATACATCTGTTCTTTCACTTGGCCCAGCCAACCCTCATCAGTAGACTGAGCAAGTATTATCATCATTTCATAGATAAAGTCGCTGGGGTGCCAAGAAATTAGGTGCGATTCAAAGGTCATGGGAGAGAAAAACAACGGGATGCCTGCCATAGGCCAGGACTATTGCAAATATTATCTCATATAATCCTTAAAGCAACCATATAGGGTGTGTATTATCAGACATATTTTAGAGATGAGGAAACTGAAGCCCAGGGAAACTCAGAATAATTTATTATCAGATAAAACTAGAAATTAACAGAATGAACACTCAAATACCTTTCTGTCTAACAAGGGGTTCATGCCTTTTTCCATTGTGAAGTACTCCCTTTCTCTTATATGGCATTGAGCTTAATGAAACATGATTAGCAAGTATGGCTTTAAAACAAATTCTTTTACAATTAGAGGCGTAAATGGTGTCAGATCAGCCTAGGACTGTGGACTTCCGATAAGTTGTCCAGCAGAGGGAGTGGGAGAGCAACGTCTGCTTGGTGAAAAGGTCTGAGCTACAGATAAAAGATCACACAGTGTTGTTGCCTTTTCCTGTTTTAGTATTTTACTTGGCTGCTAGTGTGTAGTTCATAATCACTGCTTTGCCTTTTGGTGAGAGAATTGCCTCTGTCATCGTTGTTGCTTGTCTAAGAAGGGGTAAGAATTGATGTCATATAGAACACAAAGTGTCTTTGGACCCCATTATATGCTTCATGGGGCAGATAGAAGCCCAAGGAAAAGCCACATGGGTTAAGAATCCATCTGACAAAACCTGGTAGGATCAGAGTATATGTTATCTTAAGTCATTTTTAGAACAAGACAAATCATAAATAAATAAAAACAGAAAATAGGAGATAGTTTAAAAGAATGATTTCCGGGAATGTTACATGTAGGGAAACTGGGCCCCTCTCAGGCAGAGTGTAGAAAGCAGATGGTGTAGATAGGCCAGGGCTGCTGCACTGGAGGGTTAGGAGGCAGGCTGATGAAGCCAAGAGGTTCTAAGAGGGTGACAGTGGGCTGAATGACCAAGCAGTTGTACTGCACGCTTTGGCTGCTGGTAGATCAGGTTTGGTCTGCAGAGATGAGGTTGGAACAGAGATCATAGGGATATGGTTGCAGTTGAAAGCTAAGAGTACCTGGATAAGGATGCAGAGGTGAACCAAACTCAGAACTGTGGTTACAGTTGGCTGTGAGGTAGGAAATGTGAAGTCTAAAGAGATGAACTGACTCTTAAACTTGCCAGAGTAAGGATGGGAGAATATTTATGGAATAGATTTAGGGACTATTATGGGGTATTTATGGAATGTGCAGTGCCTGGATGGAAGGAGCAGTCATATACATTATCTCACTAGGAGGTATTCTTTATACTCCCTCAACAGTGCACTGCTAAGTATCTTGATTACTTATAGAAGGCTGTCACATGAAGCAAAGTCAGCCCAGACATCTGCTGGCCTCCTTGAATAGTCTCCCTGTAAGATCTTTGTTTTTTCCTTTTTCTTCTCCCCCCCCACCCCTCCAGTGTTTGGCACAAATACATTTTTCTCTTAATTTGAAGCAGGCTGAAGAGAGATGATTAGGTTAGGGTTAGGATTAGGGTTAGGGTTAGGACATAGTGCCAAGTGCATAGTGCATAGTACCAAGAATTCATCTTCTGTTCCATTCAGGCACATAGGTTAAAGCTCTCTGATGACCTGGGGAATGATTCCAGTTATTTAGTGGAAATGAAACAACCATTTCAACTTATGAGTTCTACAGGATTTAAGACAGGCCGGTGGGAGCAGGGTTTGTGCATAGTGCCAAGAATTTATCTCCAAATAGCTGGTGAAACCATTAAGCCCTTTTGGCTACTGATATTAAATTCAGAACTCACATAAGCCAAGACTCATCATTATTGGCTCATCAAATTAATAGTTTAAAAATTCAAAGTAGTGAAAAAATTTTTTTGTTAAAACAAAGCTGAAGAGGGCGCCTGGGTGGCTCAGTTGGTTAAGCAACTGCCTTCTGCTCAGGTCACGATCCCTGAGTCCTGGGATCAAGTCCCACATCAGGCTCCCAGCTCCATGGGGAGTCTGCTTTTCCCTCTGACCTCCCCTCTCATGCTGTCTCACTCTGTCTCTCTCTCTCAAATAAATAAAATCTTAAAAAAAAAAAAGCTGAAGAGATATGTCTGAATGAATTTTTGTGATACAAAATTCATGATGTGTTTTTAAAAATAATGTTTTTCTCATTTTGAAAGTGGTAGATGCTTGTTGAAGAAAAAAATTGGGAAACATGAAAGTACAAAAAGAATAAAGAAAATATTACCTATAATCCTCTCTTTGGAGTTGACCACTTTCTAAATCAATCAATCAATCAATTAATTATTTTTAAATTAACATATAATGTATTTGTTTCAGAGGTAGAGGTCAGTGATTCATCAGTCTTATATAACACCCAGTGGTCATTACATCATGTGCCCTCCTTAATGTCCATCACCCAGTTATCCCATTCCCCTTCCCACTCCCCTCCAGCAACCCTCAGTTTGTTTCCTGTGATTAAGAGTCTCTCATGGTTTGTCTCCCTCTCTAATTTCATCTTATTTTTCCCTCACTTCCCCTATGGGCCTCTGTTTTGTTTCTTAAATTCCACATACAAGTGAGATCATATGGTAATTATCTTTCTCTGATTGACTTATTTTGCTTAGCATAATATCCTCTAGTTCTATCCATGTCATTGCAGATGGCAAGATTTCGTTTTTTGATGGCTGAGTAATATTCTAGTGTGTGTGCATGCATGTGTGTGTGTGTGTGTGTGTGTGTGTGTGTGTGTGTTTGTATCTTACATATTCTTTAACCATTCATCTGTTGATGGACATCTGGGCTCTTTCCATAGTTTGGCTACTGTGGATATTGCTTCTGTAAACCCAGGGGTGCACATGCCTCTTCGGATTACTCCATTTGAATCTTTGGTGTAAATCCCTAGTACAATCGCTGGGTCATAAGGTAGCTCTGTTTTCAACTTTTTGAGGACCCTCCATACTGTTTTCCAGAATGGCTGCACCAGCTTGCATTCCCACCAACAGTGTAGGAGGGTTCCCCTTTTTCTGCATCCTTGCCAACATCTATCATTTCCTGACTTGTTAATTTTAGCCATTCTGATGTGTGTGAGGTGGTATCTCATTGTGGTTTTGATTTGTATTTCCCTGATGCCGAGTGATGTTGAGCATTTTTTCATGTGTCTGTTGGCCGTTTGTACGTCTTCTTTGGAGAAATGTCTGTTCATGCCTTCTGCTCATTTCTTCATTGGATTATTTGTTCTTTGGGTGTTGAGTTTGATAAGTTCTTTATGGATTTTGGATACTAGCCCTTTATATGATAAGACATTTGCAAATCTCTTCTCCCATTCTGTTGGTTGTCTTTTGGTTTTGTCAACTGTTTCCTTTGCTGTGAAAAAGCTTTTTATCTTGATGAAGTCCCAATAGTTCATTATTGCCTTTGTTTCCCTTGCTTTTGGAGCCATGTCTAGCAAGAAGTTGCTGCCGCTGAGGTCTTGGATGTTGCTGACTGTGTTCTCCTCTAGGATTTTGATGGATTCCTGTGTCACATTTAGGTCTTTCATCCACTTTGAGTCTGTGTTTGTGTATAGTGTGAGGAAATGGTCCAGTTTCATTGTTCTGCATGTGGCTGTCCAATTTTCCAATACCATTTGTTGAAGAGACCATCTTTTTTCCAGTGGATATTCTTTCCTGCTTTGTCGAAGATTAGTTGACCATAGAGTTGAGTGTCCATTTCTGGGTTTTCTATTCTGTTCTATTGACCTATGTGTCTGTTTTTGTGGCAGTATCATCTTGACAATTACAGCTTTGTAATACAGCTTGAAGTCCGGAGTTGTAATGCCACCAGCTTTGGTTTTCTTTTTCAACATTCCTTTGGCTATGCAGGGTCTTTTCTCATTCAGTTCAAGTGGATTTTAGGATTATTTGTTCCAACTCTGTGAAAAAAGTTGATGGTATTTTGACAGGGATTGCATTGAGTGTATAGATTGTTCTAGGTAGGACAGACATTTTAACAATATTTGTTCTTCCAGTCCACGAACATGGAACATTTTTCCATTTCTTTGTGTCTTCCTCAATTTCTTTCATGAGTGTTCTATAGTTTTCTGAATACAGATCCTTTGCTCCTCTGGTTAGGTTTATTCCAAGGTATCCTATGGTTTTTGGAGCAATTGTAAATGGGATTGGCTCCTCAATTTCTCTTTCTTCTGTCTCATTGTTAGTGTATAGAAATACAGCTGATTTCTGTGCATTGATTTTATGTCTTGCCACTTTGCTGAATTCCTGTGTGAGTTCTAGCAATTTTGGGTTGAAGTCTTTTGGGTTTTCTACATAGAGTATCATGAGAGATGATCCACTATTAGTGGATTCTTTGGGGCTTTAGTATAATGCATGTACTGTGTAATTTACATAGCTGAATTTTTACTTTATAACCTAATTCATATTCTGATCTTTGTTTTTCCTCCCTACAGTGCTATATGGTGAAGAGTTTTGAATGTCATTAAGATTTATAAACATTTTGATGGTTGCACAATCACTGTATGAATATACCATTATTTAATTTTTAATTTTAGAATTGCTCATCTTGAAATAACTTGTCTTAGCAAAGTTGCAAAAATTGTGTGAAGGTTTTTATTATACTTTTCCCCTGGCTTTGCAAATGTTAAGATCTTACATAATCATATACAGTGGTCCAAATCAGAAAATTAACTATGATACAATACTATTAGCTGATTTCCAGATCTTATCCAGTTTCACCAAGTGTTCTGCTAATGTTGAGGGTCATGCATTGCATTTAATTGTAGTGTCTATCTCCTTTAATTTTGGATAGTTCTTCTATCTTTCTTTGGCTTTCATTGCTTTGACTTATTTTGTAGAATGTCCTTCAATTTGGGTTTGTTTGACATTTTCTCATAATTAAATTCAAGTTTGCAATTGGGCAAAAATACCACAGAAGTGATATTGTGACCTTCCTAGCCTATCAGTTCAGAAAGGTGAGATACCATAATCTATGAAGCCAGTTTTTGAAAATATCATTGTATGGTACCACTAAAAAAAAAAGTGGTACCAGAGATGTGTTTTTTGCTGTATATTCATCAGACAGTTTGAACCAATTGTTTTTGATTCAGTTTTTCACTAAGGTCCTTGGCCATTGTCAATTGTATATAGTTTCTTGGTTTAGTGACCTTAAGTGCTGTTTTTTAAGAAGTTGTCAAAGCACAAATGTTTGTGCATGAAATGTTATCATTTATCTGTGTCATCTTTTTAATCCAGTACTTTTTCCATAGATTTTTTTTTTGGCTTTGAACTTTTTTTTTTAAATGCAAATACCACTTAAATAGGTGGTTCTATTGCTTTATTAGCTATGTTTCTACAAATAACATACTGTGGTTTTAGTCCTTGATCATCATTTATGGCTACAAACCCATTATATGAGGGATCATATTCCAAACAAAATGGATACAGACTTTCAACCTTTTTCTTTTTGGAATCACTTCTGCAGTCATCATTTGGTTAATGACTATTGCCACATTCAGAAAAAGTATGTTATTTGGGGGGCAAAAATGTTCAGTGGAGCTTATTTAGCCATCAGATTTATAAAAAGGCTTGACTAACATTTAAATTAATTATAAAAATAAATTACTAATGATGCTTACATTTTTCAGGTTTTTATATACTTTGCAGTTTCAATTGCAAATTAACCTTAAAATAATTGGTCCTACATTTTTTGCTGTACATTCATCAAATAATTTGAGTGATCTGTATTTAGCTCATGCGACATGTACCTCATCTCATGAATTCACTGACTGGCCTATATCTTTCTCGGAGGAGCCATTGATTACATGCTTGGATGATGCAGTAATATCAAATTACTGTTTCCAAAGGTTTACTCAACTAACTTTGGTATTTTTCTTATTGTATACCTGTAACAAAGAGTTCATGGGCTGGCATCAGTTCATAGGCCATACTTTGAGTAGCACTGGGCTGAAGGAAACAATAGAACTATAGCTCCCATTCGAATAGTACATTACAGCCTACAGAGACTGTCACATGCACTGTCTTCTCATTCACATCTGCTGTCAAATCTCCCATACCTAGACAGCAGCAGTAGGGTCTTAAAACCCCCCAGATATTCAGACCCCGCAGTCCATTGTGCTCTCTCATCTACGATTCCTAAATATCTACACAATACCTAAGTACCTGAGTAATATGTACTATTATTACTTTTTCCCAGCTAGCTATTTGCTGTGACAACTTGGTCCTGGGTGGATGAAGAGTCTCTTTTGGTGATTCATTTTCTAAGATTTGAATTGATTCTATTTGTAATCCTATAAAAAGTTCTAGAGTTAATTTTATTCTCTAAATTTATTATTCTGAGATTTTATTAGGAAAATAAATTCTGTGTCACTTTTATAAAATGTTACTTTAGAGAAAGTGAAATCCTTACTCATCTTTCTCAATGTATCTTAAATGTAGCCACCCCTATTTATTTGCATGAATGAAAAACGGGACGTTAAAAACACATATCCTAGCATTCTTACATTTCCAGCAGCTTTATAGATTAATTTCATCATTTCTAATTTTTGACCCCCTCTTATAAAAGAGTTTGAAGCTAAAATGCCCACAGGGCCAGGCAGGTTATGTAAGGAGGGTAGTAGGTTGGGTACAACTATGGTGAATTGCCTAGGGCTCTGTATTTAAATATGGCAGCTGCTAGATCACCTTCAGCTCCTATGACCAGGTGTGACTATGAGCCCAGGACCACTAGATCTGATTTTTTTTTAAAGATTTTATTTATTTATTTGATAGACAGAGATCACACCAGCAGTCAGAGAGGCAGGTAGAGAAGGGAGGGGAGAAGCAGGCTCCCCACCGAGCAGAGAGCCCGATGTGGGACTCGATCCCAGGAAGCTGGGATCATGACCCCAGCCGAAGGCAGCAGCTTAACCCACTGAGCCACCCAGGCGTCCCTAGATCTGGTTTTTTTTTTTTTTTTTTTTTTTTTAAATAGAGCTACCCTATGACCCTGCAATTGCACTACTGGGTATTTTTTAAAAATTATTTATTTATTTATTTGACAGATAGAGATCACAAGTAGGCAGAGAGAGAGGGGGAACAGGCTCCCCACTGAGCAGAGAGCCTGATTAGGGGCTCGATCCCAGGACCCTGGGATCACGACCCGAGCCGAAGGCAGAGGCTTAACCCACTGAGCCACCCAGGCACCCCACTGGATCTGATTTTTTTTTTTTTGAAGATTTTATTTATTTATTTAACAGACAGCAGAAGTAGGCAGAGAGGCGGGCAGAGAGAGAGGAGGAAGCAGGCTCCCTGCTGAGCAGAGAGCCCGACGTGGGGCTCGATCCCAGGACCCTGGGGTCATGACCCGAGCGGAAGGCAGAGGCTTTAACCCACTGAGCCACCCAGGCGCCCCTGGATCTGATTTTTAAGGGAAGTTGAATGTTTAGATTTTTTTTTTAAGATTTTATTAATTTATGTGAAAGAGAGAGATCACAAGTAGGCAGAGAGGCAGGCAGAGAGAGAGAGGAGGAAGCAGGCTCCCTGCCAAGCAGGGAGCCCGATGTGGGACTTGATCCCAGGACCCTGAGATCATGACCTGAGCCGAAGGCAGAGGCCCAACCCACTGAGCCACCCAGGTGCCCGAAGATTTAGATTTTTATTAGATTTTTTTTTTTTTTTTTAATTTTCAAAAGTTTGGCAGCAAATTAAAGTACGTCATAGCACGGTGCAGCTTGTGAAACCCAGCTGCTGGCAGACTGGGCTACCAGCCAATCATTTACTGCTGGCTTGTGCAGATCATTGTTCTTCAGCTGAAGGTTCTCAGCCACTTAGGATCATTAGGAGGAAAGTGAGATCATAAATTTAAAAAGGTTTTTCAACAAAGGTGAAATAAAAAGTTTTCTTCTCAACTCTAACTTTGCCAGAAAGTTTAGTTAATAGTGTACTCTTGTGGTGATCATCTCTGGGTTTGGAGAGGCAGGCAGAGAGAGAGGAGGAAGCAGGCTCCCTGCTGAGCAGAGAGCCAGATGCCCCACTCTATCCCAGGACTGTGGGATCATGACCTGAGCTGAAGGCAGAGGCTTTAACCCACTGAGCCACCCAAGCACCCCCACTTTTATCACTTCTAAGTGTAAATTCAGTGGCATTAAGTATATTCGAGATGTGTAGTCCTTTATTTTTAAGAACTTTTTCATGATCCCTAACAGAAACTCTGTACCCATTAAATACTAACTCTTCATTCTCTTACCCCTGCCCCTGGTAACCTCTATTCTATTTTCTGTTGGTACCAATTTGCTTATTCTTGGTACCCGATATAAGTGGAATCATACAATATTTGTCCTTCATGTCTTCATGTCGTATTATTTACTTACCACGTTTTCAAGGTTCATTCATGTCATAACATGTATTAGAATTTCATTGCTTATTAAAGCTGCATAATCTTTCATTGTGTATCTATTTTGTTTATCCATTCATCTTTTGACAGACACTGGGATTGTTTCTACCTTTTGGCTATTGTGAATA
Source organism: Taxidea taxus jeffersonii (assembly GCA_003697995.1). Classification (NCBI taxonomy): domain Eukaryota; kingdom Metazoa; phylum Chordata; class Mammalia; order Carnivora; family Mustelidae; genus Taxidea; species Taxidea taxus. The sequence goes on from ML103089.1 coordinate 44,258, forward strand.
ATGCAGCATTGAACATTGGTGTACCAACTATCTCATTGAAGCCCTGCTTTCGGTCATTTTGAGTGGGTACCTAGGAGTGGAATTCCTGGATCATAAAGCAATTCTGTTTATCTTTCGAGGAGCTGCCAAAGCGTTGTTTACAATGGCTATACCATTTTACATTTCTACCAGCAACGCACAAGTGTTCCAATTTCTCCACATCCTCATCAGCACTTGTTTTTCTGTTTCTTGATAATAGCCCTCTTAATAAGTGTGAAGTGCTGGCGCCTGGGCAGCTCAGTGGGTTAGGCCTCTGCCTTTGGCTCAGATCATGATCCCAGAGTCCTGGGATTGAGGCCTGTGTCAGGCTCTCTGCTCAACAGGGAGCCTGCTTCCCTTCCTCTCTCTCTGCCTGCCTCTCTGCCTACTTGTGATCTCTATCTGTCAAATAAATAAAATCTTTAAAAAAAAATAAGTGGGAAGTGCTATCCCATTGTGGTTTCGATTTGTACTTTTCTAATGGTAATGATGTTGAATATATTTTCATGCGCTTATTGGTCATTCATATATCTTTGGAGAAATGTCTATTCCAGTCCTTTGCCCATCTTTTTTTAAAACATCCTGACAGAGCTTTATTTTGTTTTTTATTTAAAGTAGGTCCCATGCCCAGCATGGAGCCCAGCATGGGGTTTGAACTCAAGACCCTAAGATTAAGACCTGAGAGGACATCAAGAGTCAGATGCTTAACCAACTGAGCCACTCAGGCACCCCTCTTTTGCCCATTTTTTTTTTTTAAGATTTTATGTATTTATTTGAGAGTGAACATGAGCAGGGAGTGAGGGGCAAAGGGAGAGGGTGAAGCAGCCTCCCTTCTGAGCCAGGGCCCTGACTTGGACTTGATCCAAGGACTTTGAGATCATGACCTGAGCCAAAGGCAGATGCTTAACCAACTGAGCCATCCAGGTGCCCCTCCTTTGCCCATTTTTGAATTGGATTACTTGTTTTTTTGTTGTCATTGAGTTGTAGGAGTTCTTTATATTGTATCTTATTTTAAAATAATTTTATTTCATGCAAAAAAGAAAGGAATGAGAATTTCAGTGTTATGATAGCAGTTTTAATACATCTATTACACCTATTTAATTTTTCTCACTCCTAAAACCTCACCAGACCAAACATAAATGTATTTATTTATTTATTTTTTTAAAGATTTTTATTTATTTATTTGACAGAGATCACGAGTAGGCAGAGAAGCAGGCAGAGAGAGAGGAAGGGAAACAGGCTCCCTGCTGAGCGGAGAGCCTGACATGGGGCTTGATCCCAGGACCCTGGGATCATGACCTGAGCCGAAGGCAGAGGCTTTAACCCACTGAGCCACCCAGGCGCCCCACATAAATGTATTTAAAAATAATCATAGACCCACAAAAGCAGGAAGAACAGGGAGAGAGAAAAAACAATCATATTTTAGAAGCTGGAAAGCAGGTAGATGAATGAATAACTGAAAGAGTAACTCATGACAGTGGAAATGAATTTAGCAGATCATTAAATGTAATAATTATATACTAGTTATCTTTAAGATTTTATGTATTTATTTGAGAGTGAACATGGGCAGGGAGTGAGGGGCAAAGGGAGAGGGTGAAGCAGCCTCCCTTCTG
>ML103089.1:45898-168996 GCA_003697995.1 Taxidea taxus jeffersonii
TTTTTGAATTGGATTACTTGTTTTTTTGTTGTCATTGAGTTGTAGGATCACCACATGAATATCTGCAGTATCACCACATGAATATCTAATGGGCATCTCAAATTTGTCATGTTCAACACTGGACTCCTGATCTTTCCCTGAAAATTGTTTCTTCTGTAGGTTTCCCGTCTCTTTTAATAGCAACCTCCTCCTTCCAATTGCATATGTATATTTCATTTCTGTTTTTGAGCCAGTTGTAACATAGCTTTGGAGCATGAATAGTACTAGGAATGTAGGTTATTCCAGTCTGCTGATTTATGCACCAGTTCCTAGGCAGGGCAGCAGGAATGAACCAAGGCTCCCAGCCCTCAGGTGACATTGAATACCATGTTTCAAGTGCCCTTGCTGAGGTAGTTTCACTTAAGAAGACTGCACTTAATAAGTCTCTCTTTATATATGTAAAATGTAACATTTATATTTCTATAAAAGAACATGAAAGCTGTAGGAAATTGTATGTTTGAGATGGATCTGTGAAGTGCAAGGCGTGTCTCTGCCTGAAATAAACACTATGTTAGGTCTTCACACCTGGCTAGTTCACTGGATCTCTGGATGTGCTGGGTGACAGAGCCATCAACCTGCTCCCAGAGGGTAGGTCTGAATGTGCCAATCCTGCTTCATTGGCCACACAGGCCATGGCTGTTTGGAAAAGTTGGCAGAAGCCTCTATAGGTGTAAATTTTTTATCTTTTTTTTTTTTTTAACAATGTAGGCTTTGCTAGCTTTTTTTTTTTGAGTAATAACATTATTATAATTTTCTAACATCAAGAGTGAAGATTTTTTTTTTTTTTTTTGGTCAGAGAAAGAGCAGGAGCGAGCACAGGCAGACAGAGCGGCAGGCAGAGGCAGAGGGAGAAGCAGGCTCCCTGCTGAGCAAGGAGCCCGATGTGGGACTCGATCCCAGGACGCTGGGATCATGACCTGAGCCCAAGGCAGCCGCTTAACCAGCTGAGCCACCCAGGCGTCCCTCAAGAGTGAAGATTTTTAACTTAAAAGACCAGAAAAGGATTTAGATGGGGTTTTCAGGTGATAGGGTGCCCTTTTCTTGGAGGGCAGCTATAACTCTTTCTCAGTTGTCCTGGGAGTAGTTAATCCTATGGCAGGAAAAGAAGTGACCTTGGAACTAGGACACAGACAGATTTCTAGCACTGAAACTTACTAGCTGTGGGGCCTAGACTTGAGGTCCTCCTTCACCACTGATAAGCTGATTGGCCTTGGGCAAGTTACTGATCTTTAAGTTTCAGTTTCTCATACAAGTACTAATATTTGCCTCATAGAGTGTTGGAGAGACTAAAGTAAGCATGAGAAATGCTTAGTATGGTCCTGGACTTTAGAATGAGCACTTGGGAAGTGTATTGGTTATCAGTAATGAAGTTTTATTGTCTTCAGTTTCCTCTTATGGGTGCCCGTTTTGACAGCTATAACACTTGGAAGAGTGAGCTGTGACAGTGGTTTATGTGCGTAAAATATTTTTTTTTTCCAGCGTGTTTGATCTGTAACCTGATCTACATTTGAAGTGCCCTCAAATTCTAGTAGGGAGAAAGGTATTTGGGTGGGGGTGGGGGGGTTATGGAGTGTGTGTGTGTGTGTGTGTGTGTGTGTGTATTGTGGGGGTGATGAGTGAGGTTTAATACACACTAATCCTTGAATCCCTGGTCAATGTAGACTGGGGACCTCAAGGTTTGGAGAGAGTGATTCTTAGATGAAGACATCCAAACTGCTCTAATGCTGAATTACGAAGGACTACTCTCTCAACTACTGGATTTGCTGCTTCTTAGTTAGACATGGTTCTTTTGTGAGTTACGTGAATATATCAATAGACTATAACATCTAAAAACAGATTATTCAACCAGCTAATTGTGAACACTACTGTATCTTACTTAATCCATTCCACTCCTATAATGAAAATATTAATAGTGAAGATAAAATTGATAAAAACAAGCAAATTGGATTGAGTGGTTTACCAAGTTTCAGGGAATATTTTCATGGCATAAATAATGATACTTGTTTGCATGCCATTTCCAGTGTGCCTCTGAGTGATTCAGGTGCTCAGACTCCAGTGAGGTTGTCCAAGCTGAATTAACACATTACCCGGGAGGCTGGCTATATAGGCTGACTTGCTTTCTTTTTAGGGGAAAATGAGTTCATTACAAAGAGAACAGTATGTGTGAGACAGTTTCCAGGAATCTCAAGTGTTTATCTTACGATATATATCTTATTTATTTATTTTAAAAATTCTATTTATAATCTTTTTTTAAGATTTTATTTATTTATTTGTTAGATAAAGAGAGAGAGCGCGAGCACAGGCAGACAGAGTGGCAGGCAGAGGCAGAGGGAAAAGCAGGCTCCCCGCCGAGCAAGGAGCCTGATGTGGGACTCGATACCAGGACGCTGAGATCATGACCTGAGCCAAAGGCAGCTGCTTAACCAACTGAGCCACCCAGGCGTCCCTATATCTATTTTTAAATAAATTAACACAAGTATTTGGAAGTCAAGCCCTGGGAGGCTTCTCCTGAAAATAGTTACAGGACTGCATCAGCTAAGATTATTTAGGTTGTAAGAAACAGAAAATAGACTCTGTCTAGCAAAAAGGAAATGCCCTGGATAGACTCAGAATTCTCTCACTCATCTGACCAGGCAGACCTTGACGAGAACAGGGACTTAGGGTTCAGTAGCAGGAGTTGGTGGAACTTTGCTATCAACGTGCTCTGCTTCAGCAAACTACTTCAGCAAACAAACGTTCATTTCTGGAGAATTGCATAGACCTGGCTTGAGCCATTGTTTGAGTTTATCCTCGGACCAGTCACCTATGCCCAGGGTGGCATCTTCGAGTCCAGACAGTGCAGCTGAGCACCCAACTAACACAACCCCGGACGTCCCTGGAGTAGCGAGGCAGGAGCCCCCACAGGGTACCTACCACAGGGTATTTCAGCTTTGAGCTACTTTCTTCTTCCTCCTTCCTTTAAAGACACTGGTGAATTTTTGTTCCACTCTTTGCTTGGGGAAGTTAAATGGAGTCCCTATTCCTGGACTCTTGGTCAGTATCTTTCAAGAAGTTCTGTCGATGTCAGCAATTCTACTTAGAGCAGACTTTGGGTAGTTCCCTTTGTGACATGTGCTCTTCATCAATTCTTGGCTTGCATTTCTTTTTTCCTATATTGATGTTTTTGCAGTTTTTAATGTATATAGTTTTATGTTGATTGATATCTGATTATTACACATTTTTGCATGGGTTGGCCCCCAGATGAAGGGAGTGGGTGCAGCAGTGAATCGTGGTAGTCTACTCCAGCTTAGGTTTGTTGTCTCAAACATCCTCTCATCAAATTGGTTACCATCTTCATCTTAGAGGAACATTTTCCCTCAGTTGTCTTCTCTCCCCCTGACCTTTTTATTGAGAGATACTCTTCAGTGGGAAGGTATTATTTCCTTTTTTAAAAAATTATGGATTGTATGCAGAAGAATAAATAAGAAATATGATTATTAGTCTCTAAAGGCTAATAATAAAAGGTACATTCACATATAAATAGAAGGTTCCAGTGTCTTAGAAATCTCCTGAGTGCCCTGCCCTGATCACACTATTCTTCCCCTGGTGGTAACCGTTTGCTGACTTTTATATTTATTATGTCCTCTCTTGAAAACAATTTTTAAAATCACCTTTGTCTGTATGTGTGCCTAAGCATACATGAACACACAATTAGTCAGTACCAACCTAGCTGAATAGGGAAAGAGCTTTATTGCTATTGTTAGAAAAAGTCTGGGAGAAAATAAGCTGAACAGAGTTTCTTGGACGTGGTTCCAAGGGACCCTTCTTGAGAAATCTTTGGGCAAAGGCTTGAAGGAGTCCTGGAAAGTCAAAACACGTGGCAGGCCAGGAGTGTGGGCCAGGGATGTCCAGAGGAAAAATGGTAGAGACAGTGAGATTCTTGTGTTTGTTGCTTCCCAGTTCACCATGATCAACCCCAGCGCTCAAGGGTAGGTAAAAAGCAGTGGTTCTCAAAGTATGGTTCCTTGGCCAGTGGCATCAGTATTATCTAAGAACTTGTTAGAAATTCCTAGGTCCCAGGGCAGACCTATGGAATAGACATCTCTGGGGTTGGAGCCCAATACTCTGTGTTCCATCAGTGACTGAATACATGCCAGAGGCTGAGATGCAATAGATAGAAGTATATACTCTGCTTATATCCTCAATTGATCCAGGTTGTAGGGCATGGAAAGGAAAGAAGAAACTCAGTTAATTAGCATATGGTCAAAATAGGCAGAGTACAGATAACAATAGGAGCAGGCTCACAGGTATTCTATCATGGATCAAAAAGATAATACAGGAGCACCTGGGTGGCTCAGTGGATTAAGCCTCTGCCTTCAGCTCAGGTCATGATCTCAGGGTCCTGGGATCAAGCCCTGCATGAGGCTCTCTGCTCAGCAGGGAGCCTGCTTCCCCCCCACCTCCCGCCCTCTGCCTGCCTCTCTGCCTGCTTGTGATCTCTCCATCAAATAAATAAGTAAAATCTTAAAAAAAAAAAAAAGATAATACAAGGCAGCTGGTATTTATGAAATGACAGTCCTCAGTTCGGCTTCTTTTGGTGACACTGCTTCAGTCCTGACTGCTGTCCTGTAAACCTGGTGCACATTTATTAACCCAGGATCTTCCTTCATCAATCTACCTTGAGATTACCTTCAATTCTGTCCTCTTTCCTGTGTTCCATATCTTCTTCTTGGTTTACTCTTGCTTTAGTGAAGCTCAGCATTCACTAGTATCTTCCAAAAGAGTGTATGGGTTACAAATTTTTGGAGTCCTGGAGTATCTAAAAATGTCTTCATTCTTTTTTCATACTTGAGTATTTGGCTGAATTTAGAGGAATGATGAAGACATTGCTTCATTGCTTCTTATTCTTCAGTCTTCTTGCTTCTGGTGTTGCTGTTAAGAAGTCTAAAGCAGTCTGATACCTGTTTTTTTCTTTTTTTAAGATTTTATTTATTCAGTATTTTTAATATAGTGTATTTTAAAAAACTAATTGTGTTATAACCCTTCCAATTTGGACTTGTACCTTTTCATCCTGAAAAATTACCTCAAATTATTTTTGTCGATTTTCTTTCCATTTTCTCTGTCCTCTCTTTCTGTAATTTCTGTTTATTTGTTTGCTTTAGAAGTTGAATCTTGTAGGCTGGTTGCCTTTTACGTTTTTTGGTATGTGTTTTGGCTCCTTTTTGTTCTTGGAATGTTTCCTTTTTTATAGCCTCCAATTCTTTTTTTTTTTTTTTTAAGATTTTATTTATTTATTTATTTGACACAGCGAGAGAGGGAACACAAGCAGGGGGAGTGGGAGAGGGAGAACCAGGCTTCCCATGGAGCAGGGAGCCCGATGTGGGAATTGATCCCAGAACCCTGGGATCACGACCTGAGCTAAAGGCAGATCCTTAACAACTGAGCCACCCAGGGCCCCTGGGTGTTTGTTTGTTTGTTTGTTTTAACAGAAGGCACATGCCTTTGCAGTTTTGACATTGGCACTCTGAATTCCCTTAAAAAGTTAATGGAGTGGAAAATGTAGAGGTTTTTAAGTTTCTACACCAGTCATTAAACTTGTAAAGGATTTGGGCTCCTCCTTTTATATTTTATATAAAATTTTAGGATTTTATATGCTGTCTAGGATTTTATATGCTGTTAAGTCTTTCTCTTTAATTGTGAGAAATCCTGCTCATGGTAACTTCAAAACAACTGGGAAAGGTCATATGTGAACCCATATAATTTCTGCACCTCCCTAATTACCAGTTGTGTTTGAATTCATTCTCAGGAAAGAAACTCATACTCATGTCTGAACAGACTGTATACCTCACATTTGTGGGCCATGTCTATTCCCAGGACTTGCTCTCACCTAGAGCCCTTGGATAGGCCCTTCAGAATGCTGGCAATTCCTTTAGGAGAATATGTACTGTGCAGGAGATCCATTCCTCTGGCATCTCCACCCAAACTCCCCAGATCTGGGGCAATGTACTTGTAGCCTGGGCTGTGTTTGTTTCTCTGTTTTTTTTTCCCATCATTTTTTCATCTTTGTTGTTTTCAGGAAAATTTGAGAGAGGGCCGTGGAATAGAATATATTACTGTAGCTTCTTTACCCAGAGGTTCCACAGAAATAGTAGTTTTCAAGGAAGGTAAAGTCAAAATTGGCTGGAATGTTACAGGTTTAGAGTTTACTTTGGCCCCAGAGACTTGTGAGGAAATAGAAGCTATTAGGGCAGGGTGACTTAGAAGAGGGAGGAAGGAAGGAAGCATCCCAGAAACAGCAGGGGCTGTGGCTCTTGATCTAGTTTAACTGAGCCTGATTTAGGGTCTGCTTAGAGTACTCTTTTGTTTTCTAACCTTTGAATCATCAGAATCCCCTAGAAACTTATGAAAAAGCAGATTCCTGGGTATCATTCAGGAAGACCCCCTCTGGCAAATGCTGGCTGGGAAAAGAGGGAAAAAGCAAGCTAGTGCATGATTGTAATGTGACATTTCACACATAAATACAGGTATGCCTCAGAGATCCTGCAGGTTTGGTTCTAGACTGCTGCAACAAAGTGAGTATGTCAATAAAGCAAATTAAATGAATTTTTTGGCTTCCCAGTATATAAAACAATGTATGTACTTCAATTATAAAATACTTATTGCTAAAAAATGCTAACTATCATCTGACCTTTCAGTGATTTTTTTGTAATCTTTTTGCTGGTAGAGGGTCCTGCCTGGACATCGGTGGCTGCTGTCAGAATGGTGGTTGCTAAAGGTTGCGGTGGCTGGGGCAGTTTCTTAAAACAAGACAAACATGAGGCTTGCTTCATCAATGGATTTGTCTTTTCATGAACCATTTCTCTGTGGAATGCAATACTCTTTGAGAGCATTTTACCCACAGTAGAACTTCTTTCAGAATTAGAGTTAGTCCTCTCAAAACCTGATCCTGCTTTATCAGCTAAATTTATGGCATATTCTAAATCCTTTGCTGTCCTTTCAACAGTCTTCACAGCTTCTTCACTAGGAGTAGATTAGACGTCAAGAAACCATTTTCTTGGGACACCTCAGTGGCTCAGTCATTTAAGTGCTTTCAGCTTGGGTCATGATCCCAGAGTCCTGCGTCGGGCTTCTTGCTCAGTAGGCAGCCTGCTAGTATGTGCCCACTCTCTCACTCGCCACTCTCTCTCTCTCTCTGACAAATAAGCAAATAAATATAAAATATTCTTTTAAAAAAAAACCACTTTCTTTGCGCATTCTTTTTTTTTTTTTTTAAAGATTTTATTTATTTATTTGACAGAGAGAGATCACAGGTAGGCAGAGAGGCAGGCAGAGAGGGAGGGAAAGCAGGCCCCCTGCCAAGCAGAGAGCCCGATGTGGGGCTCCATCCCAGGAGCCTGATATCACTGACCTGAGCTGAAGGCAGAGGCTTAACCCACTGACTGCACCCAGTTGCATCAAAAAATTTATTTCTTTAGTAATAAGACTTGAAAGTAAAAAATACTTTTTGATCCATGGACCGCAGAATGAATCTGTTAGCAGTCATGAAAATAATTCATCTCATTGTTCATCTCCATCAGAGCTCTTAGGTGACCAGGTGTGCTGTCAATGAGCAGTCATATTTTTCTAAAAGATTTATTTATTTATTTTAGAGAAAGAGAGAAATCAGGGGGTTGAACAGAGGGAGAGAGAGAATCACAGGTAGACCCCCTCGCTGAGTGCGGAGCCGCACTTGGGACCAGATCTCACAACCCTGAGATCATGACCTGAGCCCAAATCAAGAGTTGGTTGCTCAACCAACTGAGCCACCTGAGTGCCCCATAAGCAGTCATGTTTTTTTGAGCAGGAGGTGTCAATAGTGGCTTAAAATATTCAGTAAACTATGTTATAGACAGATGTGCTGTCAGCCAGGGTTTGTCATACCATTTTTAGAACTCAGAGTATTTAGCATAATTCTTAAGGGCCGGGGGATTTTTGGAATGAGCATTGGCTTCATCTTGAAGTCACCAGGTATGTTGACCCCTAACAAGAGGCTCAGCCTCTCCTTTGAAGCTTTGAGACCAGGCATCGACTTCTCTCCACCTATGAAAGTCCTAAAAGGCATCTTCTCCCAATATAGGGCTGTTTCATCTGTGTTGGGGCACCTGGATGGCTCAGTCGGTTAAGTGTCTGCTGTCAGCTCAGGTCATGATCCCAGGGTCCTGGAATCGAGCCCAGCATTTGGCTCCCTACTCAGTGGGGAGCCTACTTCCTACTTCTCCCCCTCCCTTTGCCTCTCCTCCTCTTGGATGCTTTCTCTCTCTCTGTCAAATAAATAAAATATTTTTAAAAAGTAAAAAAAAGAGAGGAAAATCTGTTGTTTAGGGCAGCCACCTTCACTGATGAACTCTGCCAGATCTTCTTGGATCACTTGCTGCAGCGTCCACATCAGCACCTGCTGCTCTGTCTCGCACCATCATGTCATGGAGACGGGCTTTCTCCTTAAACCTCATGAACCAACCCTCTGCTAGCCTCACACTTACCTTCTGCAGGGTCCACCCCTCTCTCAGCCTTCACAGAACTGAAGAGTGTTAGAGCCTTGCTCTCGATTAGGCTTTGGTTTGAGGGAATGTTGTAGCTTCCATGTAGACCATTAAAATTTCCTCCATACTGGGAACAAGGTTGTTTAACTTTCTTATCACTTGTGTGCTCACTGGAGTACCACTTTTAATTTTCTTCAGAAACTTTTCCTTTGCATTCACAGCTTGGCCAACAGTTTGACAAAAGAGGCTTAGATTGAACTTCTCTTGCTTTTGACATGCCTTCCTCACTAAATGTAATCAAGTTCCAGCTTTTGATTTAATATGAGAGGCATGCAACATTTCCTTTCTCTTGAACACTTAAGAGACCATTATAGGGTTATTAATTGACCCAATTTCAATATTGTTGTATCTCAGGGAATAGGGAGGCTCGAGGAGAGGGAGAGAACCAGGGGAACAGCTGATCCGTGGAGTAATCAGAACACACACAACATTTATCGAGAGGACACAGAGACATGAAGTGAGCAAATGCTGTTGGAAAAATAGTGCCAATAGACTTGCTCTGTGCAGGGTTGCCATGAATCTTCAATTTGAAAAAAATTCAATGTCTGTGTAGTGCAATAAAACAAGGTATGTCTATAGTTCCTTTTCTTGGTCTGTAGCATTTCAGAGAAATGTAAAAATTCCTGTAACCTCTTTATCTGCCGTAGTTCAGCTACTACCTAATTAAAATTAATCAGTGCCTTTAAGCATAAAGTGGATCATGTGTTGGGCCCTTGCCAGTTATTATGGCTCTTTTCTAAACAGAGTATTTGACTCTTGCTATAAAACTCTTAATTTTCATTTTTCTTTGCAGCTCTTTTTCAAAGGTTGGAGATTTCTAAAACCTGATTTATTGCAATGTCAGAACTACGTCTTAGTCTTTATGGCATTTTGTAGTTAATTATTTTTATACTGGCATAGAGCTTCATTAACAATTGAAACATTTGTGGATATACTAAACAAAAGTTTCATTAATTTATTTATTAAAATGTACTTCATCTACTAGGAAACCAAACTCTCTTACTTGAATATTTCTGATAATTTGCCAACATTTCTTTGTTATTTCATTATTCTGTAGTGGGCATGAATCTTATGCTCTCAACACAGGTATGTAAGCCCTATCTTTTTTTTTTTAATTGGACATAAGTTCTATGCCAAGCCCTCATTTTATAGAAGTTTAGTAAGGCCAAATCAACATTTCTTCAGTCAGTTCAGGCCCTTGCTTCCCCTACTTCCCTGTGTACCTTTAGGATTGAAAGTCAGTCCCAGGAGTGCCAAGACTTCCCAATGGGTAAGATGGGGGTGGGGATAAGCCATCTGCCCCCAGGTGGTTGTCATCGGTTCCCAAGGTATTGAATATAAATTCGTCTTCATTCATCAGGCACATTATCCTTATTTCTGCTCTGTCCTGTCCCAAGGGCTCTCCAGGCTATTCTTATTTGTGACCTTCAGATACACATACAACATTTGGATGCCCTTCTCAGAGATATTTTTTAACAAGTAACTTTCTTGTTTTTCTCCATCTTATGACTCCCTATCTCCCATAGCAAGGGAGTCTGTTTCTCCTTTAGGATAGGAAAAACTGGATTTTATATAATCATGCATTTTCTCCAATCCATTTGGTAATGCATCATTTTTTGCCATATCCTCAAAAGATCAGGCTATTACAACTAAAAAAGAAAAGATCTACTTTTCTACACATCTTAAGTAGTAGATACTGTAATCTTCAGTTTGAGTTGGGGAAAGGTCATGGGACAGAAAGGAATTATTAGAAATGAAAAGAACACCAGCTTAATATATGAAATATTATTCACAATCATTATATTGGAACTTGTAATATATGATAAATACCTATTGTGCGGTATAGATTTTTAATTTTAGTTTGGTATTGTTTTTCTACATTATTAATATTATTTCTATGTGTCCCTGTGAAGAAATGGAAGGCATTCTTCAGTGAGAGATGGCTCACTGGTATGGACTCTGCATGATGAAGAGGTTGCCTTGGAAATTTGATTTTGGGCTAAGAACTGGGAGTACCTGATATTACTACACATATTCTGCCTCCAGGAAGATGAAATAAACATACTCTCCCCTGTTCCTCCCACTAGGTGTAACTAAAACCTGGATATTATGTATAAAACAAATATAAGAAGACCTGTAGAGAGAAGAGGCAGGGACTAGGACCTGAGGAATGACATGATGGTGAGTTCCTTGGGTTTTCTTTCTGTCTCATAGATTTCAGACTCAACACTAAAGAAAACAGCAACCCAGAAAATGCCAGTGGTTGCAGATTAAAAAAAAATGTTTTGAGAAAGGTTTGATCTTTCTAGCCAAAGGACTAGGAAATGGACAGTCTCACAAGACAGAAAACTAGATAATGGCCACTAGATTCCAGTCAAATTCCACAGAAATATCTATGGCCCACTACACCTTCTCTAGATGAGAGCAAGTGAGGAGGCTAGGTTTCCGCCCTCATAAGACTGTAATGAGGGCACACACTCACACACCCACAGGGAACGTGTCAGAGAAGGCTGAGTAGGGATCTGGGACTTCCATTCCTGCTAGGAAGTAATGAACACCCCTCCCAGCCCTTGCAGTGTCAGTGGATCACATGCAAAGCCTGGGCTGCTTCTCCCACCAGCTGGTAAGGAGATAACCCTTTTCTGCCCCATTAGCATGATGTAAGAGGGGCTTAATGGAGAGTCAGAACTTTCCCCAACCCTCAGTGGTAAGGCCATCTTCTCTCCTCACCATGTTAGTGGTATCAAAATGGGCAGTAGTAGTGAGGCACCCCTCTTCAGCCAGCGTGGCATCAGGGAAGGCCTAGTGGGAAGGCTGAACTCCCATCCCTGCCTAGTAGTGACAAAGGATACTTTCCACCCTTGTTGTCAATCAAGGACAAATGAGGGACTTAGACTTCTTTTCCCACATGAAAACTAAAGACAAGGAAAAGTTCTTGAAAGCAGCCAGAAAGAAATGACACATTACATTTGCCTATAGGAAAAACAAAACAAAACAAAACAACAAACAATTTAAATGACAAGCAGATTTTTCATCAGAAGCCATAAAGCACTGGAAGGGACTGACAGACATTTTTCAAGTGCTGAAAGAAAAGAATTTATATTCAGTGAAAATATCCTTTAGGAATGAAGGGGAAGTGAAGACTTCTCAGATGACAGAAAGCTAAGAAAATTTGTTGCCAGTATGTGTACCTAAAAGAATGGCTAAACAAAACCAAGACAGAAATGGCAAAAGAAAGAATCTTGGAATATAAAAAAGGAAGAAAGAATCTGGGAAAAGCCAAAGGAAAAAAAACATGAAATGGTTGAATACAATAGATTTTCCCTCTGGAGGTTTTTTCTTTCTTTAATTAAAAATTTTTTTAATAAACATATAACGTATTATTAGCCCCAGGGGTACAAGTGTGTGAATTGCCAGGTTTATACACTTCACAGCACTCACCATAGCACATACCCTCCCCAATGTCCATAACCCCACCACCCTCTCTCTACACCCCTCCCCTCTGCCCTCCTTAGTTTGTTTTGTGACATTAAGAGTCTCTTTTAGTTTGTCTCCCTCCCGATCCCGATCATCTTGTTTCATTTATGCTTTTCCTACACCCAACCCCCCTGCCCCATTGCATCTCCACTTCTTCATATCAGAGAGATCATATGATAGTTGTCTTTCAACGATTGACTTATTTCACTAAGCATAATACCCTCTAGTTCCATCCACGTGGTCACAAATGGCAAGATTTCATTTCTTTTGATGACTGCATAGTATTCCATTGTATATATATATATACACCACTTCTTCCTTATCCATTCATCTGTTGATGGACATCTAGGTTTTTTCCATAGTTTGGCTATTGTTGACATTGCTGCTATAAACATTTGGGTGCACATGCCCCTTCGGATCACTACGTTTGTATCTTTAGGGTAAATACCCAGTAGTGCACTTGCTGGGTTGTAGGGTAGCTCTATTTTCAACTTTTTGAGGAACCTTCATGCCGTTTTCCAGAGTGGTTGCACCAGCCTGCATTCCCACCAACAGTGTAGGAGGGTTCCCCTTTCTCCGCATCCTTGCCAGGATCTGTCATTTCCTGACTTGTTAATTTTAGCCATTCTGACTGGTGTGAGGTGGAATCTCATTGGAGGTTTTTTCTTAAAAGACTTTATACCTCTAAAGTTTTTAGAATTATGTTGGATTATTAAAGCAAAAATGTTAACTGTCTATGTGGTTCTCAATATATGGAGAGGAAATAATTAAGGCAATTATGAATGAGGGTGAATAAAGGGGCATAAAGAGAAATAAAGTTTTTGTGTTTCACTTGAATTGGTAAAACGTTAACACCAGTGACTCTGATCAGTTACATGTAAATAATGTAATGAATGCCTAGAGCAAACACTAGAAGAGCTCTACAAAGAGATACACTCAAAAACATTACAGATAAATCAAAATGGAATTCTAAAAATGTTCAAGTAACTTACTAGAAGGGGGGAAAAGCAAAATAGAGATCAAACATAAAGTAAAAAAAAATGGCAGATTTGACGCTTAACATATCAACGATTATATTCAATGTAAACAATTTTTTTAAAGATTTTATTTATTTATTTGTTAGAGAGAGAGAGAGAGTGAGCACAGGCAGACAGAGCGGCAGGCAGAGGCAGAGGGAGAAGCAGGCTCCCTGCCAAGCAAGGAGCCCGATGTGGGACTCGATCCCAGGACGCCGGGATCATGACCTGAGCCGAAGGCAGCTGCTTAACCAACTGAGCCACCCAGGCGTCCCTCAATGTAAACAATTTAAACATACCAATTAAAGACAGAGATTCACACTGTATATATAAAAATGTGACCCAATATGTGTTGTACAAGAAACTCACTTCAAATAATTCAAATGATATATGTGAGTTAAAAGGATGGAAAAACACATACAATGAAGATCTTAAGCAAAAGAGAGCAGAAGTAAGTGTATTGATATCAGATAAAGTAGACTTAGAGCAGAGAAAATGGCCAAGGACAGAGAGAGTTATTACAAAATGATAAAAGAGTCAAGCTACCAGCAAAACCTAGTAATCCCAACTGTGTGTTCACCCTATCACAGAACTGTGAAATACATGAAGCAAAAACTTAGAGAACTAAAGGAAAAATAGATAAATTCACAATTCTAGTTGGCAGCATCAATATTCCTTTCAACAATCAATAGAACAACTACAGAGAAAATCATCAAAGATATAGACAATTTCAACTAATAGGCGCTAATTGACATATAAAGCACTTCACCTAATAGCAACAGAATATGTATTCTTTTCAAGAACCCATGGAACATATACCAAGAGAGACCATATCCTAGGCCATAAAACAAACCTCAACAAATTTTAAAGAATTGAAATCACATAAAGTATGTTCTCTGACCACAGTGTAATCAAATAAGAAATGGGTATCACAAAGATGATTTAAAAATCTCAAGCACTAGGAACTAAACAACACACTTTTGAATAATCCAGTCAAAGAAGTCTCAAGAGAAATAAAAAAATACATTGAACTGAATGAAAATGGAAATACAGCATATGAAACTTTGTGGGACCAGGTTAGAGCAGTACTGACAAGGAAATTTATAGCACTAGATGCTTGAATTAGAAGGAAGTTCATAGATTGTCTAAGTTCTTCCTGAATGACAATACAAAAGGGCAACGATAGAGAAAAAATTGAGCTTTTGGGATTCAGACTCTATCTTATATGGACAATGTTACCATCTGGCATGTTCCCTGATTAAAGACCTGGGTACCAAGGGAAGGTGTGCTACTTAGATATTCTGAATCTGCTCCTGTCCTACACAGTTACCTTGCTTCATGAATGTCTTCCATCCTTGGTTAAGAATAAGTCAGGAGCTATGTTAGATACAGGGTAAGCTGCTGTAACAGGATATCCTAAAATATAGTTGCTTAAAACAGATGTATATTTCCTTATCATCTGACAATTCAGTAATTGTTGGTCCAGGTAGGTGAGTCTGCTTAACTTCATGAGTTCATTTAGTGATCAAGGTTCCATTCCTCTCTTTGGCAGGACTGTCCAGTCCAGTAGATATGTCTGCAATGATGGAAATGTATTTTCACTGTCCAATATCACAGCCATTAGCATGTTTGAAGTCAGAGGCCATAATTTTTAATTTTACATAATTTTAGTGAATTTAAAATTAAAATTAAATGCACACTGGTGGTTACTGTCTACCACATTGGACATTATAGCTATGGATATTAGTCTGTTCAGCAAGATTGAAGCTGATTCACTACAACATTTATTTCTAATCCACAAAAAGTTGAAACACTGGAAATGGGGGACAAGTAATATCTTTTTTGGCAAGTGAAAGTAAAATTACATCAATTCTACTCATGTTTCCTTGATGAAGACTTAGCCACTCTGTCGGGGTTTCCCAGCACCATCCTCGGGTTCAGCGATTTACTAGGGAGGACTCACAGAACTCAGTGTGAATGAGTCACAGCACTCATACTCATGGCTGTGATTTATTACAGCAAAAGCATGCAATGCAAACTCAGCAAAGGGAAGAGACACACAGGGTGAATTTTGGAGGAAATTAGCTACAAACTTCCAAGAGTCTTCTCCCAGGGGAGTCACATAGGAAGTGCTTAATTCCTCTAGCAATGACTTGTGACAACACATGTCTGCCAGGGAAATTCATTAACAACTTGGTGCCCATAGTTTTTATTTGGGTATCCTCTGCTTTGCACATATTAAAGTCTCGTATTCTCAGAAGGAAAGCAGGTAATTAGTATAAACCATATGGTTTGTACAGTTTCGGCACTCTTATCATCAAGGAAAGTTTTAGATTGATGTAAGGGAGTGTTTACCAGTCAAGTTTCCAGATGCTAACCCAGGGCCAAGCTTGAAGCAGTCTTTTCTAATGAGCCATGTGTTTTCCCAGCATAGACACCTACCTGCAAAGGAGAATAGGAAATGTAGTCTCTCTCTCTCTTTTTAAAAGATTTTATTTATTTATTTTACAGACAGAGATCACAAGTAGACAGAGAGGCAGGCAGAGAGAGAGGAGGAAGCAGGCTCTCCGAGGAGCAGAGAGCCTGATGTGGGGCTCGATCCCAGGACCCTGGGATCATGACCTGAGCTGAAAGCAGAGGCTTTAACCCACTGAGCCACCCAGGTGCCCTGGAAATGTAGTCTCTTGATGGGGAGCCACAGGTCCATTTCAAACTCTATTACTCTGAAGAAGTGGAGAATTTATTTGAAAGGAAAACGGTTAATGGAATTTACACACTTTGTGACTTTACACAAGTTGCTTAGACTCCCTGCTCCTTTGGTTAAGATGTGTGTCTCTGAAATAATACATACTATAGTGAACCATATAGGGCAAACAGTAAGTGCTCAGTGATACTCCTACCTCTATTATCATTATTAATAGTCTATTCTTAGAGCATGTGGGTTGGTTCATCCCTTCCTTTCCATTCTTAACCCACCAGAAATTTGGAAGTTTTATTAGAAGTGGAATCTGGACCACTGCCTTCCTTTTGGCTCTCTCTGTTACAGATTGTTGCCTATAACTTCTTTCTTTGAAATCTTAACCTTGGGTTTCTCCTCTATCACTTCTCTGAATCTTCTTATATTTTCAACCTCCCATTGTCCATTTTCCCCCAGTGGTGAACACGAACCTCCCTGCATTCTTCAGCGCTGGGCTAGCCCAAGGTTGCTGTATTTATGTTCATGAAGAAAGCTTAAATGTCATTTTCTTCTGGGAAGCCTTTCCTGAACCCTCTACTTTTGGCTCTCCTGTTGATTGTGTACTGTTCTTGATAGCTGTGTTAGTTTCCTATGGCTTTTGTAACAAATTATCATAGACCGGGTGGTCTGAAACAACAGGAATTTATTCTTTCACTAGTCCAGAGGCCAGATGTCCAAAATCAAGGTCTGAGCAGGCCATGCTCTTTCTAAAGGCTTTAGGAGAGATCCTTGTCTTGTCCCACCTTCTGCTGATTTTGGCCGTCCTTGGTTTGCAGATCATCTCTCCAATATCTGCTTCCCTTTGCATGGACGTGTCTCCTGTGTGTCTCTTCTCTTCTTATAAGGCCCGCCCTAATGACCTCATCGTATCTTGATTACATCTGCAGAGATCTTATTTCCAAGTAAGCTCACATTAGCAGGTACCAGGGGTTAAGACTTCAACAAGTCCTTTTAGGGGACATAATTCATCTCATAACAATAGCACACACACTTAGCATACAGCAGTTATTTCTTTGAATTGTTTTCTCTAGACTGTAAACTAGACTGTGCTCCTTGAGAGCAGAGACCTAGTCTGTTTTACTCATCAATATAACCCCAGGGCCTGGCAAAGAATCTGGCACATCACCGATGCTCAGAGAACATTTGAATAAATGAATAAATGAAAACTTTAAAATACAAAATTCTTTGTGTTTTACTCCTCCATCGAATCCCAACTTCTTACCTCTCTCAAAGCCTTGGTGGCCTCTGTGATTCCTGAGTCTTGGTCAGCAATCACCAAATCTTACTGAACTAGCTGCTACCTATCTTTTGCTGATGGCTGCCATCACCTTCTCTTTTCTAGCAATTAGCACCAGCCTAATTCAGGATATTGTCATCTCTCTCCCCTGGGCTAATGATGTTCCTCCAATATCCTCTTTCAGATCCTTTCCTATCCATTCTCCATATTGCAACTTGAGGGATCATATTAAAATGTAAATCTCATATGTCCTTCTACTACTTAAAATCTGTCAATACCTTCTTCTCACATATGGCTTCTGATGATGTCCATCTGCTCCCAGCCTCCCTCCCCAACCTCTCATACACCTTCCTTGTTCTTTATGTACTGGACATAATGTAATTCTCATTGTCTTAGCAAGTTCTCTGTTGATTCAGACTTTTGCACATGCTGTTCCCTTTGTCGGGAGTGCTCTTCCCACCCATCTTAGCCTAACTCCTACAAATCTTTTACATCTCAGTCCAAATATCTCCCTCAGTTAAGACTCCATGAGTGCTCTCCCCAGGCTTATGTTTCCCCGCTATTGGTGCCCCCCGAATAGGTTCTCAGCAGACCTCACATTTCTCTTTTGTAAACCTCCTCACACTTTACATTCTTTGTTCATTGTCTGGCTTCCGTGCCACGTGAGGGCTGGGGCTGTGTCTAGCTTGTTCATCTCTGCATCCCCAGCATTGCCTGACTTATATATGGGCTCAACACATTTTTGTTTGAGGAATAGATGCATTGGTCAACTGCTATTTCTCTTTGTTCTTTGATTTGGCTCCCACTTTGAGAAACCCACTTGTGATGCCGGGTTCCTAGAAATCAGAGTATGTGGCTTTTTTCTTGCTTGGCTCCTTTCAGTCCTTGCTTCTGTGGACCTTCTTTTGCTCAGTAGAATTCTTCCCCTAGTGGAAGAAGTCTGTAATGACCAGGGTGAGGAAAGCTTTAATAGAAGATAGAACTTTGATATTTATTGGGCTGAAAGGGGGAAATCTTTACCAAATTCCCAGCACGGTGTTGAGGTGGAATAGTGGGCTATGTGTGGTTACTCAGATTGCCTCTCTTACCACGAAGAATATTGCTGGTGGGAAAGGAAATACATACATATACATGTATATGTGTGTACACACACACACACACACACACACTGACTATTCATTCCCTCCTCTATATCTTAGACTGTTTCTTCCTAACTCTTGCTATTTTTCTTGAAGATGAAGATACATAAGGACACAGTATTTGTAATTTCTCCACTCATTGACCAATAGTATATGTCCCCTTAAATTGAAGTGTCTTCTGTTTGATCATCTATGTATATGGTTTCTTCATTTAACAAATGTTTCCTGGGGCCTCCTATGTCCAAGTTCTGGGCCATGGGCTCAGGGTACAAAGATGAATACAATAGAGTCTGCCTTCTTGAAGAAAGAAGGCTGGCTGGAAAGATACGCCATGTGGGGCAGTGTGGTAGGTGCTATGATAGACAGGTATGTGTAATGTTGAAGGGACCCAGAGGGGGGAGGCAGAACTTCTAGTTATTGTTTGGAAGTGCACATTGCTAGGTCTGTATTAGTAGTTATGTCATTTCAAAGGCTTTTGATCAGATCTAAATGTATTCCCTGTATTAACATGTTGGGATTTTTCTACATCTTTGAGAAGGTTTCCTGGGAAGCAGCAGGACCTAAAGGTTAGGAGTAGGGGGCCCGGAGGCAATTAGACCTGGATTTAAAATCTGGGCCTGTGCCTGACCTTCCAGCTAGGTGACTTGGGGAAAATCCCTTACTCTCCCATCTCCATTAAAAAAGTGTACAAGGGGGACGCCTGGGTAGCTCAGTTGGTTAGGCGGCTGCCTTCAGCTCAGGTCATGATCCTAGCGTCCTGGGATCGAGTCCCGCATCGGGCTCCTTGCTCGGCAGGGAGCCTGCTTCTCCCTCTGCCTCTGCCTGCCTCTCTTGTCTGCCTGTGCTCGATCTCTCTCTCTCTAACAAATAAATAAATAAAATCATTAAAAAAAAAAGTGTACAAGGGCAGGGATTAAATATCATAGACACAACACGTATGACACGTGCCTGCTGTAGAGTAGGTGTCCATTCTATCTTTCCCTGGGTGACTGGAGCTCTTTTTGGCTCTTAGTGGTGCTGGTGACAGAAACTTGTTTCTGTTAAAATCTTCATGGGACACACAGAGGCTTAGTTGGCTGATTTTTTTTTTAGAAAGAAGTTTATTGGTATAAAAACAACTTAAACATTATATAAATACAATATAAATATCTCTTTTAAAAATATGCATAAGTTAGCCATATATTTGAGGTAAACCTACACATTCCAAGAAATGACCTGGCTCTGAAACATTGAGGATATTCAAGCTGCATAGCATTTTATGTTAACTTTTTCAAGATGAATACATAAAATATTTCAAGTGGTACTTCATAAAAAATATAAATATCTATTACTTATATAAATTAACTCAACATCATATTTAAATATCAATAAATTAAAAATAATTAAAATAGTGTCCTAACGCTAATACTTTTAGTTCTTCACAGAGAACGACATAAGTTATGTGCCCAATGGACAGGTTTCTAACCAGAGAAAGGAATGCCCATGAACTACAGCAATCTTAGATGCCCAGGCTACATGATCCGAACAGCCCTCAGGCTGAACTGCAGAAAATCCTCAAGGCTCCGTAGGATGAGGTGAATTGTTGTGTGTTTCAGCCACTTGTCCTGCGACTTGAGGAG
The DNA here is from genome assembly GCA_003697995.1 of Taxidea taxus jeffersonii. Lineage (NCBI taxonomy): Eukaryota > Metazoa > Chordata > Mammalia > Carnivora > Mustelidae > Taxidea > Taxidea taxus. The sequence goes on from ML103089.1 coordinate 65,721, forward strand.
AGCCTGCAGGCTGGCATCTGTGGTGGGGTCAGGGGTGTTCACTTCGACCTGATTCTTTACCTGAGGGGAAAAGAAAGTGAAAAGAACTATTTAAATATTGAACAAATCCTTTTTTTTTTTTTAATGTTTTATTTGACAGACAGAGATCACAAGCAGGCAGAGAGGCAGGCAGAGAGAGGAGGAAGCAGGCTCTCTGATGAGCAGAGAGCCCGACGCAGGCCTCGATCCCAGGACCCCGGGATCAGGACCTGAGCCGAAGGCAGAGGCTTTAACCCACTGAGCCACCCAGGCGCCCCTGAACAAATCCTTTTGAGTGGAGGGATGCTCTGGACTGTGAGAAGACATTCAAATTTGGGGTGAAGGAGACTACTTGGGGCTGCCTACCCTGACTCACCCAGGTAGGGTGAGGTGCCCCTCCTTCAAGCCCACCTGAGCCACCCAGCATGAAGGCCTTTCACAGCAACTGAATTCTAATCATCCCTTCACTGCTCTATCTCTGTTAGACCATGAGCATCTCGAGGGCAACCATGGTATCTTGTTTTCTCTTAAGCTAGACAGTGCCTGGTATATAGCCCCATCCAGCTGGCATCTACTGAGGGTCCACTGATCTAATGGGGTGTAAGGAAGACCAAGAGACACCTTTCCACAGACCCAGTGAAAAGAGTCTAGGTAATAGTGGGAGGCCTTGCATCTCCAAAGTGTGCTTCTAGGGCACTGCAGCTTTGGCATCACCTGGGCCTTATTAGGGATGAGAGTCTCAGGTCTTACCCCAGACCTGCTGGATCCAACTCTGCACTGTGACAAGATCCCCACAGGTTTGGTGTGCATTTGAAAGTGGGAAAAGCCCTGGTTTAAGGCAAACAGCCAGGAAAGGTAGTAGCAGTATCAACACCAATGTGCCTGCTTCTCTGGAGACCTTCTCACTGTGCTTTGTTCAGAGGCTCATCCCCACACTGTGCCCTCAAGCCTCCATTCAGTGACACTGAACTGCTAGCTGGTAATGACCAAAGCCTTTGATACCTGCTCTTTTAGCCTTTCACCATTTCTCTGCAATAACTCTTCTGGCAAAAAGTAGGGGGGAAAAGTTGAAAATACCACAATGACAAGAATATCATTTGGCAATAACTAACATATTAAAATAATTTTTGTGCTCTCTCTTCTTTTTTATCATGGATCAGTGAGCAGGATTGGATGTGCTTCCTTCTGCCTCTACAGATTTTTTTTTTCATATTTCTTAGGCTGTTCTAGTAGAATTTGATGTTAAAATCCACTTCATTTAGTTTAATTTTAAATATGGTTAGTGATGTCTTTTGCAGAAGAGAGCCAAAAGAAAAAAAGAGGTTTCAGCTATCAGGAAATATTTCTTAGATCCTTTCCTTTACATGTAGCTATCTCTTTTGAAGTGGCTTTACACTCCCAAGTTGTCTAGGTCCCTTTCTTTGAGCCTGTCTTCCTCACACCAAGGGATGGGGTGACGGATTGCTCACCATGGGCATCAGCTTCTGGAGCAGGTGTTTGGTGCTGATGTACACAGAGTGGGCATTGTCCTTATTACCCTCGTAGTTGGCCTCTAGATATTTCAGGTGTATCTGAAACTCCTGAAGACCAGTAGCGATTCTTGTCAGGCAGGTCTCCTAAGAGGAAAGATGGGAAAATTGGTTATTACTGGAAAGATATAATCAATTTTAAAAGTTAAAATTGCTACAAGTCAGCAACCTCTCCCTCTGCCCTTCCGGGGGACTTCAAATACTACTGAGCATTGTATTTTAGGATATCAGACAGCCTCAGATGGCCCCTTTTAAAATATCTGGACAGAGACATCACTTAATCAGTTTTACCCAAACCCTGATAGATGCAAGGGGGTCCTTCTCAGATTCTCTCCTTAATATCCTCCCTTGTGGCTGTACTCCTGCTCTTGTCAATATGGACTGAAACCTCTTTTTATGGACTGTTCTGAAGTCATTTTAGCGGATCCCACTGCCTGGAAGGAGAAGCGGGTAGAGGATGACCTCTACAGGAAGGGCAGACCTGGATCCTGCTAAAGGCAGCCAAGGAGGAGATGGACCACCTTATCTGGGATGAATTAGCTAAACCTGCTGGGGTTTCTAACATTTGACAGCTGTGAAAATTCCAACACAGAAGAGTTGTCTCTAACCATGCCATTCAAAAATAAGTTGCTTTTAGGAAGATTTAAGTTGGCCTCCTCATGAAATTTACATGACATTCTTTACATTGATCCCCTTTGTTTTCCGCCTGGTCTATATGTATACAGACGCTGCATGTAAGAGGGAGAACTTTTGACTAAGGAGTAGCTAAAAGTGAATGTGATGTGTTCATACCTGATGGAACTGAGACTGGAAGCATCTGTCCTTTTCTGCCAGTTTTGGAAGATTTAGGTTGTTCTCTGCTAGGGCCTCCTTGCTGTCTTCACACTTGTTATACTTGTCACACATCTGGGAAGGAATACCAGAACTGTTATCATTTAAGTGCCCCTAAAACAAACACCACTAGAGGGCCGATTCATGTTTTACCATGGCAGAAAGTTCTCTAAGAAAATGAAGTCACAGGGCATTGGCATCCAGGCAAGCAAGGTCTAGTGAAGATGGGCATGCTTGGGTTCAATGCTGGGCTCACCTATGGCTTCACACCTGTTACCTATCCTGAGTCTCCGCATCCCTATCTCTTCAAACTGGGGATAATGAAACTCCTCCCCTGTAAGTTTTGTGTGTATGTATGACAATGAGCCATATTTATGTAAAGCATGTGGCACATAGTAGGTACTTGATAAGTGACAGCAATTTTGATGATAATTGGGTGAATATGATTTGAGCTGTATCACGTTCCAGCTAGAAGGACCTATGAGATCATCTAGTCCAATTCCATAATTTTACAGAGGGGGCCCAGAGGTGGTAGGGAATTCGCCAAAGATCACAAAACTTGTTCAGCAGAATCAGAACTAGATTTGGTTCAGGGCTCCCAGTACTCTCCTGAGTTCTTTCCTTTTCACCAAACAGAGCCAAACTACCCCTTACCTTTAAAGCTTTGGAGCTGCTTTAACCTACCTACGATTTTGCCACTTGGGTGAGCTATCACATATGCATCTTATAGGCTGGAATGACTGTAGGGAGTCCCTAACCACTGAACTCCCATAATCTAAAAGTCCTATGATTGTCCTGAGAAGCTCAACATTTCTTTCAGGTGGCACTTTGCTAATCCTTCCAAAGTCCAAGAGACACAAGAAGATTGATAGACCTTATTTTTTTGGTTATGGATAAGGAAGTCCTGGGAGACAGTAATGCCCAGCTCATGCCAAGTATGGGGCTGGGAATGGGGCCAGAGGGCATGAATTTTAGCCCCATTGTATATTTTCCAGGAGGAAAAGGAGCTCCCTGAGACCAGCTGCAGAAAAGAAGTACAGCAGACAGTCTGCCCCTCTGGCCTGAAATCTGTACTACCCCCAAACCCAGCTCAGACCTCCCAGTGCAGGAGCCCTTGTCCACATCCAGGGGCCAGGAGATGAATGCCCACACAGGCCCTTTATCACCCTCAGTTGAGCCTACCCACCTCCTTTCTCAGTGCAGAGATTCTGCCAAGGATGAACTTAATGAATTCTTCCATTTTGTCTGCAGAGGTGAGTGGTGGTCTGTTTGAGGTGGCATCATCTTTGGAATCTCCTCCTAGGGGTCCCGGGGTAGGGAAAGCAGTAGCCATCATCAGGAGTAGCACCAGGGAGAAGGCCACTGGACTGAAGGCGCCTGTGCCGGAGGCAAGGGAGAGCAGCCAGTGAGCAGAGTGCACCGCTGGGGGAGCTGTGCTTCTGGCTGCTGGCGCCCTGCCAGTCCTCTCGGCAGACACACACCCTTCCCTCCGCCTGGCCAGGCGGCCGGGCGGTTCCAGGGCTAGGGATTGACTTCACTTACTTGTGGAGAGGGAGTTCATAGCTGGGGTCCTGGAGGGCAGATGGATCTCTCTCTTTCGTTCCTGGTGGGCTCCAGGGCAGAATGAACCTCAGACATCCCCAGTCTCATATTTATTGGGGCTTGAGACTCTAATATTGAGACTCATGGGAAAATCCCACATTTGATAAATCTTTGTTGGAGGTGGGGGTGGGGCCAGAGCGGGTGGGGCTGATTGGAAACCTTATTAAGATTGTGCAATGTGACGTCCTTTAGCATCACAGGAATCACACAACTGGGGGGAAAAAGTGCTGCTTAGGTCATTAGGAAGGCTAGAACTAAGAAGCAGGATCACACTTCCTTTACTTTCTTTTCTGCTTTTTTATTTTTTAAATTTTATTTATTTATTTATTTATTTAGTGACTCAGCATTTTGGCATGTCTTAAGAGGGAAAGTAAAGCTGAAGTCTTGCACGAAGTTTGGGGCGGGGTGGGGGGGGGTGGGCGGGCAGGGTGAGAAGCTAAGCCTGGCTATGATTAAAAAAATACTTCAATTACCAGATTAACAGGCTAGGATTTTATATTCCAGTTAACTCATATTTGTAAAAACCCAAGATGTGTTGACCTGAGCTTCCTCAGACCATGACACAGCCCACTAGCCTGGGGTTACAAGTAAGATGCCACCAGGAGCCATCTGCAGGACTTCCCTTTCCTGGCTGTCTCCGTGACCAGCTGTTGCAGACTGCCTGCCTGCCCCCAGATCTCACACTCTCTACAGCAGCCTCCAAGCACAGTGTGCCGTGCTCGTGTACCTGACTCCTTTGTGCCACCATGTGGCATCTACCAGTTTCTTTCTCACCTCTTCCAGCCCACTTGAGCCTGGTCAGCCTCAGCCCTGCTCTCTCCATGGGGCCCCCAGTGAAGATTTGGATCTCTGTGCCAAGGGTTTGCCTTGGGCTGCTGGCGCTGTCCGCACTGCTGGCAACAGGGTGGCCCTACTCCTGAGGGGGAGGTCTGAGGAGCCTAGGTGGGTCTTGTCTCCACTGGAGCCCTCAAGGTAGCGACACCCACTTGGTTCAGGGCAGAAATAGAGAAAATACCACTTACCTCTTTGATGGGATGTCAAAGAAGGACCTTGTGACATTTTCTAGAGCTTGTGTTCATAACTCTCTTCTGCTGTATGACTTGTCTGGAGTTCAGAGGCAGCTGGGCAGAAATTTCCTAATGCAGACAAGGATCTAAGGTTCTGAATCACGCCTGCCCTAGGTTTTCTTATTGGGTTGAACCTGTACAGCATGTACAGGTTCCCTCTGCTCTTATAATGACGTCTCTTGCAGGAGGGTCCTTGGTCTCATGCAAATGGGCTCTAGACCAAGCTGCCCTACCAGTCTCCCAGACACCCAGGCAGCTCACAAGATTGGCTCCAAGCTGAAACTAGGACCCTTGTACAGCATCAAAAAAAAAAAAAAAAAGAAAGAAAGAAAGAAAATTTACAAAACATTGTATTATCACGATCAGCTTCTTTGCTTTGCAAAGATCTCATCAGGATTGCAAAAACAAGGACCTTTGCTAGGGTATTTAAAATATGAACCGATTTACTCAAGTTTTGTTTTGTGAACAACACTTTAGGACTTGCCTGTTGGGGAAAGTGAGGTCATCCATTCTTTCACTGATTTTCTAAACAGAGGCAGGTCCTGTGGCGGTAGTGGGGTTTTTTTGTTTGAAAATGAAAATGGGAGAGGATGGTTGAATGTTTTCGCTTTTAAAGTTCTTGGGTCTTGAGCAACTCAGACACCCCCAGCCGAGTCCTCTCTCCTGCACTGAATGAAGCCATCTCTCCTGGCCCCCGCTGTGATGCATGCAGTAGGCCTCTGTAATGTGGGATTGCTCTTTCTTAGATATCTATGTTTTAGAAAATATGACTTGGTAAATTTCGAATACTTAGTGACTCAACCACATACAGATTTTTCTTTTCAGTTAAATGTTCTTAAAGGGGCGCCTGGGTGGCTCAGTCAGTTAAGCGACTGCCTTTGGCTCAGGTCATGATCCTGGAGTCCTGGGATCGAGTCCCACATCAGGCTCCCTGCTCGGCAGGGAGTCTGCTTCTCCCGCTGACCTCTCTCCTCTCATGCTCTCTCTCTCTCTCTCTCAAATAAATAAGTAACATCTTAAAAAAAAAAAAAAAGCATCTGCCTTCTGCTCAGGTCATGATCTAGGGTCCTGGGATTGAGTCCCATGTTGGGCTCCCTGCTCAGCGGGGAGCTGCTTCTCCATCTCTAGCTCTCCCTGTTTGTGCTCTCTCTCTCTGTCAAATAAATATATAAATACAATCTTAAAAAAATACAAGGTTTTAAAGTAGGAAGTACATGTATCATGATAAAATTTTCAAACACGACATCAAGACATACAGGGAAGGGGTGCCTGGGTGGCTCAGTGGTTAAAGCCTCTGCCTTCGGCTCGGGTCATGATCCCAGGGTCCTGGGATCAAGCCCCATATCGGGCTCTCTGCTCGGCGGGGAGCCTGCTTCCTCCTCTCTCTCTGCCTGCCTCTCTGCCTACTTGTGATCTCTGTCTGTCAAATAAATAAATAAAATCTTAAAAAAAAAAAAGACATTACAGGGAAAAGTAAATCTCCTTCCTTTCCAGCTTCTCTCCTCAGAGGTAGCCCCTGACCCACAATGTCTTTTTTTTTTTTCAGATTTTTTATTTCTATTTATTTATTTGATAGATAGAGATCACAGGTAGGCAGAGAGGCAGGCAGAGAGAAAGGAGGAAGCAGGCTCCCCACCAAGTTTTTTTTAGATTTTTAAGAGAGCAAGAGTGTGTGTGCACGCTCATGTGAGTGAGAGAGAGCAAGGGGAGGGGCAGAGAGAGAGAGAGAGAGAGAGAGAGAATCTTAAGCAGACTTCCCACTGAGCAGGAAGCCCCACAGTGCAGCTTGATCTCAGAACCCTGAGATCATGACGTGAGCCGAAATCAAGAGTCAGACACAACCAACTAACCAACTGTGCCACCCAAGCATCCATGACCCACAGCATTTTCAACTAAATCCTCTGTTACCCTAATCTGGATGAGGTTTTCTCAGCAACCTAGATACATACTTCTGGAAAACCTCTGGAACACTCTGGATTTACATGATTGTAATATATTGTACACACATGCATACACATTTGTACGTAAATATACACACACTACAATTTCCTGTTGTGTGGATGCCACCTAGGCAGTTCTCTACTGTGTGGAGCACAGGGTTGTGAGTTGTACAGCATGGGTTTAAAGCCCAGCTCTATGACACTTACTGTATGACCTTGGCTAAGTTCCCCCAAGGATCTGTGCTCTTGTTTGCTCATCTAATAAAACTGAGATAATACCAGTGCTTCCCATTTCCCTGTTGTGAAGACTGAATGATGAAGTGTGAAAAATCCCTGGTACATAGTAATGTTACAGGATTTTCTCCTTCGGTGCCCACTGTTTCTTGGTCATGCCCCTTCAAAGAATGAAGAGGTAGACCAGGCAGCATGATGGGCAGCAAAACAAGGTTTATTGAGTTGTAGTACAAAGTCCCAAAGAGGGAGGGGACCCAAGAGGGTTTCCCTGGAAGTTTTTAAGTCTAGGGGTTTTTATGGACTTGTTAGTGCATAACTTAAAAATGGGCTATTTTAATCTGATTAACCCTCCCTGTGCCCATCATCCAATCAGGTTTTCATCTACCTATCACATGGGAGAGGGTGGAGGGCTCCTTCCAGGGTGGTGTACAATCCTTTTAAGGGTGGTTTCCTCTTAGGGCGGAGCCCCTTGTCCCTGCTTGCCTGTTTTCTAACTATCCTTCATCAGTAATGCCGGAGGAAACATTTGATCTCCGTAACATTCTGTGCACAGGGTCCCTGCCTTGGAGAGGTCCTTCAGCTCAGCTCTGTTTTCTCACGTGTGGCCCTGCCTGCTATGAATGAGCCAGGCCTCAGTGCCAGTGATCAGCTGGGATCTCCCAGTTATTCTTCCTCTGAAGAAATGAGATTCTGTGTTTTGTTGAAAATGCCTTTTGGCAAAAGTGGAGAATAAAGGAAAAAAGTGGTTTCTCCTCTTTTTTGAGAACATTAAGATCCCCAAGGCTGGTCTCTCAATTTGAATATTGAGCCTGCTTGTGTTTTTCTCCTACACCATTTCCAAGGCTTTCTGCCAAGTGTTTTTATGACAGAAACCCCCAGCCTTCCCTGTCCATGGTCATCATCATTGTTCATAGTCTTGAAAGTGGCCCTTTAGGGTGACTTTGTCAGACCTTATACTTCTGGTGACCTTATGCTTCTGTGCATCAGAGCAAGTGGTATGGAGATGGGAATGCACATGTATGGGGAGTTTGGAGGATACTGTCTGCCACCTTGCACACTACAAGCCTCTAGGATCTATATTAGTATCAGTGCTTTGGGCTTGCATTTGTTGTGGGAGAAATGGGCTCTTTTTTGCTCCAAAGAACTAACATAACATCTGTAACTCCACCACAGTAGCTTCCTTTCTTTGGATCTCAGCGGATCTTCTTGGAGAACTCATGCATCATATTTTAATATGTACAAAATGACCAGGAAAGACCATGCTGTCAGCAATTTATTAATTAACAACTTCAATTTTTGGATTGCACCATAGCTGATTTGAAGTGATGGGCAGCTGAGACTAAGAAGGGCAGGACAAATGGGAACCTGTGGGCAGGAAGACAAGAACCAAGTAGCTTTGCATCCTTTACCACCTTATCTAGTGTAGACTGGCTGGTCCTGTCTGTGCCCCTCAGAATACTGCCCATGACTACTTTCCTACATGTTTGTGGGGTCCAGTTCAGAGAATTCATCAGTGCATTCAAGGTGAAGGAGAAAAAGTAACTTCCATTTGGCCTTGGGCTCTCAGGAGAAGAGGTGTTCTCCACATCTCAGGTTAAAATGTGGTGTTGTGCTCTCTGTCTTTTTTTTTTTTTTTTTAAGATTTTTAAATTTACTTGACAGAGAGAACACAAGCAGCGGGAGTGGCAGGCAGAGGGAGAGGAAGAAGCAAGCTTTCCACTGAGAAGGGAGCCTGACATGGGACTAGATCCCCAGGACCCTGTGATCATGACCAGAGCCAAAGGCAGATACTTAACTGACTGAGCCACCCGGAGTGCCCCTGCAATGGCACCCATCCATTCATCCAATAAAGATAGCCTCTCTGTCTTTATTCCAGGGACTGGGGATGGGTGGGTCTGTGATCTAGTGAGAGGGAGTATCCCAAGAACAAAAGAGAAGTCATTGGGTACTAGGGAACTTGCAGTTGCTGTCAGAATGTGGTTTCACTTGTCACTAAGTCATAAGAAGTTTACAGACTGAAACAGTGGGTTATTTAACAGCTCCTTTTGGGGTTGGCTCCTGCTAAGCAGACACCAGGCCAGTAAGGCTCTAAGAAATGTCTGCTTTGGGAAAAGCGGTGGTATTTACTCAGAGAGAGAATATGAAGGATATTTGGTATGTCTACTTGGAAAGGGCTGGCTGATCTTGGAGGGCAGCTCTACCTAGAGACCAGGGCTCTGGACAGTTCCCAGCCTGGCCCAATCCCAGTCCTGGCCAGCACAGTTTGAACTCTGATGCCCGATTGTCACTCCCGGTAACTTCTTGATTTGCCTTCAGCTTTTCTGAGGGCAAGGTGTGCTGGGGTTGTGCCTCACTCTCCCTAACCCAGGGAAGGGGTATATCAGCCTGCTGGGTGCCTGATCCCACACCGCACGTGGAGGTCAATGAGGAGGCCCTCATTGTTTTGCTATCAGTGTTTTGCCTTGATACCTTACCCTACTGAAGTGGAAAATCCCAGGCATTTTAGGAGGGAAGTGGCCTCTCTTGGGGCCACAGTGTAGTCTCCCCTTGCCTTTGGGACCGCCCCCCTCCTCACGTCCCCTTTCCTCTGGTCTCCACACCTGGAAGAGAGTGCTTGGATTTCCTGATGTTAATAAGCCAGCTGCTCTGAAGCCGGTTTGGTGATGAGATGAGATCAGAACTTTTGATTCTGAAGGAGTCCCAGTGGCCCTGCGCCCTGGGACAGGGAAGGTCATTCAGGCTCAGTTTCAGTGCTTCATCTCTTCTCCATCTGTGGGGCAGGCCGTCTGTGTCAGTGGCTGCTGGTTCTGCTTTACAATTAGGAAATGTCAAGTTATCAGCAAGGAGCACTGAGTTAATTTATTCTCACGAGTCATTTGAACCATCTTTGGTTTCTCCAAAGGTCTCAGTTCTCTTGAGTTCAGTGTCGTAGGCAGAAACTAAACATGCAAAAGCATTGGCTGGTTCCTTCCACTCTTTCCCTCAAAATTAAGGTACTAAGAACCCATTTGAAAGCATCACATGTAATGGTAAGACCAGGGGATTCTGCTGGGCTGGCTATGACGTATTTCACCCCCTTTCCCTGCCCTTTTGGCTACTTATTTGCTGAAAAGAGAGTGTCTTTGTCTTTCTGAACTAAACCTCATATATGTTCTACTTTGCAAGCTGAATCTATGAGGGTTGGGAAGGTCTCTGTAGTTCTTATGGTGGAATAATTTCCATGATACACTTTGGACGTTTTGAACACTCTGTAATTCTGAGACGTTGGGGCTTATTCCTGAAGAAGGGACCACCTGGATTAATTAAAACTATTATAGAAGAATTCAGATCCAGGTAAGCAGGTCAAAGAATCATAAGTAATTTCTGATGAGCTATTGAGTTCTATATACCTATGTATGGGTGTGGTTGTAGGCAAGGCAGAGCAGAATCCTTGACCTGAAGACCATAGCCATGGCTCCAGGGGGCGCTGCCCTCACTATGTAGGGGTGGCCTTAGTGGCGTGGGTTCCCAGGAAGCTGGGCTGGTGGTCGCTGTCACTTTGGTCTGTTGGACCTGTAGCTCCTCCTGTGTTATGGAGTCTCCACAGTGGTCTGGGTTTGAGCAACAGTATTGTGTCCCCCAAGGGCTCTGTGGGATTATGACCCTTTGTTTCCCATCTTGGAAGACATGTTGCTTTCGTGCTACTTTGCTACAGGTGAAAGGTAGTGGCAGGAGGGAAGGCATGGCCTGCTGTACTAGTCAGCTTGGCAAGTGAACAGGATGCACAAAATGGTTTCCTCCACTCTGGCATTTGAAATTGTCTTCTGGTCATACTTTTCTTGGGAGCTGATGAGCTTTTGAAAGGAGAGGCTGCATTCCCATAGGTTTGTTTGGGGCCTTGATACCTAAGCAATTGCTGCTAACTACCTCAGTTTCTCTTGAACTTCAGGACAATCAGCAAAGAGGCTGTAATATATACTCCTTTCTCTGTGGCAGGTTTGTTGACTGAGGCCCCAGTAAAGCTATTGAAGACAGCAGGTATGTAATATAGTCTGGGGCAGGTGAGGTGTGAGGAGAAATTTGGATTCTGGGCTTTTTCCATCTGATGTTGTGTGGCCACTCTTTTGGCCAGGTTTGTGAAGGTCCCTTTGGCCTTCCTGACTTGTCTTAGATCGCAGGATTCAGAAGGAGGTTTGGACTTTTTGCTACCAGCAGGAACTTTTGGCTGAATCTAAGATTTCTATGAATTAGGCTTGCATTTTCATTGCATTGCTGAATCTTTGGTTTCTTGTGTTTCTTCAGTGTTGGCTGCTGGCAGAGATGAGCACTGTGATGATGAATAATGGGAGGATTTGGGGTGAAGTGCTCTGATCTCAGGGATCCCTTAGAGAGATACTCTCTAAATCTCCTCCTAGCTCCAGTATTCAGTGATTCTGTGGCTCTTCACTAACCATGCCTAATAATCCAGAGCCTACTCTTCATGGACTTTACAATGGGAAATATTTCTTGGAAATCTGAAAGTCTAATGCTGTCTTCCAGTTCACACCCAAGTGTGGCTGCTTGGGGAACCTCCCATTTTGACATGCCTAGGATCATGGTCGCCACAGGCAGAATAAACGGATATAGAAGATGTTGAAGCCCAGATATTTCAATGCAAGGAAATAGCAGGTTTATTAGTTATCATACAAGCATAAACAGATCAACATTCAAAATTTTAATTATTTTTAACTTCAAAAAAATTACACAAGTAATACATATTCAATGTGGAAAACAGAAAATAGAGAAAGGCAAAAAGAAAAAAATGCAAAATAATCTGATCACTGAGTGATAATCATTGTTATCACAAGGTTGTAATCATCCTTGTTATCTTTCTATGTACCTATACGTACCTAAATGTACGGGAAATAGAAAAATATCATACGTAGTGTGTTTTCTGCTTTTCCTTTCAATACTACTTTCTACATATAAACATGCTGGGTAATTCTCTGAGTAGAGGTGAGATAAATAATGGCTGCTGAGCAACCGTCTCAGCATAAGACCAGGATGGAGCCCAGGCAGAGGTGTGGTGGAGCTGGCTGGTTCAGCTTAAGAGAGTTGATGTGCTCATTTCTTCCGAACTCTGCATTTAATGATTTCCACTGGTAGCTTCATAGTAGACAAGGTGGGAGTGTTTACACTATGGAAATTGGCAAATGCTACCAACCAGCTTCCCTATGAAGGGGAAGGAATACCAGTGGGCTCAAGGGAATAAAGGGTATTTTGGAGGCAAAAATAATGCAAGCAGAGATTGGTGGTCATAGGGGTACTATTTAGGGAATGCAGAAAAAGCATGTATCAAAGGCATTGTTTGCTCTTACACTTCAAAGGTAGTTGGGCATAAGGTTTTTTTAAGGAAAGAAATTATTCTGGTCAAAGCATGCTGCTGCTGTATTGCAGAATGAAGTCTGCAGTTTGTATAAACAGGAAGGTACAGGCCACCAGCTCACTTCAGGGGAATCAGGATGTGCACAGGGCAAAATTTCTGTTCTATAGAACTGGATGTCCTTCCAGTTTCCCCAGATACCGGTTCATACCATAGTAGATCAGGGCAGAGGGGAGGCCCAGCTCTTAAGCCATGGGCGAGTTAGGGGCAAGAGACTTGTCTCTGTGAGAGAATTAGACCCAGCAAGGTGGCAGCCCACAGGCTTAGTAGATTTCTGTGTTGTCACTGTGCCATTCCAACCAGACTGATGAATCAGGAGTCCAGCTTTGGGGTCCTTAGTGGACAGGATGAGAAGAGCCCTGAAGCATTCTTAGGGTCCCCAAAGGATTGCCTCTTGGATCATAAGTTTAGCTCTTAACTGTACTCAAATCACGAGGAATGACTTGTCCTGCTGTTATTCTTGGCATCGTGTCTTAGTGTACTGCATCCTCCTTTTGATTCATCTCCGTTATAGTTCTGTTGCATATTTCTAGGACATTTCATTAGGAAAACAAACAGTGCCATTAAATCCACCCCCTGCCTCCTTCTGAGGGCACCCGCGTGATGACAGGAACCTGGTTCATACTTGACTGCGTCATAGCCAAACTTCAGAATATTGAGTAAAATGTAAAACTCCCTATTAGGAACTTGGTTCCATTTACATGGCACAGCTCCCAGGCAGATCACATGAGGCTCTATGCTTTTGTTTCCCCCCCTTGCCAAAGGATGTAAGTTTTCTCCTAACAGTTTCATCACAGGATAGAATGACATCTTGTGGATGCCATGGCATCTCTCCGTTCTGAACTTCCATCAAGACGCAGACTGTGTGCCTCTATCCTCCCAGAAGCCTTCGATGACCCATTTCCAGGAATAGTGAAGGTTCCCCTCTGGGCTCTCCTGTAGCATCATGTACTGTACTAATCAGTTTCCAGGCAGTATCGTGATGGCGTAGGCTCTCAAGCTGGACTGCCTGGGTTCAAATCCCTGTTCTGTCATTTCAGGCTATAGTCAGCTTTGAAGTTACTGAACATCTCAGCTTCATTTCTCTCCTTTGTAAAACGAGGGGGAAGCAGTTATACCTTATATCTTACAGTTGTTGAAACCTACGTAAAATGCTTAGCACCCTGCCTGGCACATAGGAGAAGCCCAATAAACATTAATATTGCTCTCTCTGCCATAGACTGAAAGCTTCTTGAGGGCTCCATCTTCCAATGTCAATGAATAGGAAGCACAGTTTTGAACCCTTACCAGATGCTTGGGGCTGATGAATGAATGAAAGGTGGGGTATCCTTTCAACTGACCAGTCATAAATAATCAAGAATTTAGAAATATAAAATAGTTTAATACAAAAAATTTTCTTTGTGTATGTGTTTTTATAGGTCATATAAAATACTAAGCTCTCTTGATTTTCAAGTTTTCAAATTACAAAGACTGTAATGCTTTATTTACTAAAATTTTTTTCAAGATTTTATTTATTTATTTGACAGAGAGAGAGATCACAAGTAGGCAGAGAGACAGGTAGAGAGAGAGGGGGAAGCAGGCTCCCTGCTGAGCAGAGAGCCTGATGCGGGGCTGGATCTCAGGACCTTGAGATCATGACCTGAGCTTAAGGAAGAGGCTTAACCTACGGAGCCACCCAGGTGCCCCACTTTATTTAATAAATTTAAAAACATGTATGAATGTGTATTTATTCTGTGCTGCAGGCAGTACAGTTTACTAAAAGAAGCATGGATTTCAGAGACAGACTTGGTTTAAATGCCAGCCGCGTCATTTACTGCTCGTATGGCTTTGGGCAAGGCTTCAATCCCCTGTGCCTGAGTTTCCTCATTTGCAAACGATGGCAAAGAAAACTTTCCTTCTGGGGTGGTTGTGAAAATTGAATGAAATCATCGCCATAAAACAGATATTGGTATAGACAAAAATGTCAGCAGATGCTAATTTTTTAAGTTGTTTTATTACAGGTGGGGCAAGGGACAGAGGGGGGAAAGAAGGGAAATAGAAGAGGATCAAGGTATGACAGAGAAAGATAGCTAAAAAAGAGCAAGAGCCACCAAAAAATAAAGACAAATAAAATGGTCTATAGATTCATTTTGTTTAAAATACTGTATTTTTATTTTTTACTTTTTGCATAGGTGACACATAGCCATGGCACAAAATTCACAAGGTACCAGAGGGTATTCCGTGGAAAATTAATTACTTCCACCCTGTCTGAGCCAACCAGTTGATATCTTTAGGGACAAGTACTTCTACAGGTTTTTTCCCTTGTGATTCCTTCCAGAAATACTTTATACATTGAGAAGCAAAATATTCCTACTTCCCACGATTTGGTTTTACTCTTTTACCGAAGTGGTGGTAGATTAATGCTGCGGCTTGCTTCCTATGTTGAACGTGTTTTAGTGATCGCGTCTTTTCAGGAGATACAGCACTGTCTCCTTCCTTTCAGCCCTTGTATTCCATTTATTAACCCATCGCCCACTGATGGAATTTTAGGTTGTTTCCAATCTTTTGTTATTACAGATAAAACTACAATGAATACTTTCATCTGTGATTTCACACATGTGAGCGTATCAGTGGGATAGTTTCCTAGAAACGGAGTTGCTTACTTGAAGGATCCCAGCAACTCTGACAGGCAGACAGAGGTTCTACCAAGTGAGCCCTCCTGCCTAGTGGGGGCTTTATCTCATGACCCCTGAGCCCAAGGCAGATGCTTAACTGACTGAGCCACCCAGGCACCCTGTATTGATCCTTTTCACATTGACTTGAAGGAGCTCTTGATACACTCCAAAGGGTAAACTTTTGTTCTTCATCTGTATTTTTGGTTTATCATTCATGTTTCTATTACTTTATAGTGGCTATTTTGAGCAAATACAGACTGTGATTGTCACACGACAAGATGAACTAGTCTTGTCTGTGATTCTGCTATAAATGCGCACACCCAAGAGAAAACGTAGGCTTTTTTTTTTTTTTTAAAGATTTTATTTATTAGTTAGAGAGAGAGAGAGAGCGAGCGAGCACAGGCAGACAGAGAGGCAGGCAGAGGCAGAGGGAGAAGCAGGCTCCCTGCCGAGCAAGGAGCCCGATGTGGGACTCGATCCCATGACGCCGGGATCATGACCCGAGCCGAAGGCAGCTGCCCAACCAACTGAGCCACCCAGGCGTCCCAGAAAATGTACGCTTTGCTGGACGGGGGAATAAACAGTACTTTCCCCTCTCTTTGTATTTGGTTTTGCAGGTTTTCTTCATTGATCATGTATTACTTTGATCCTCAGAAAGACAGTAATTAAATAAAAGTGTACCTCTACCTCCTTTAAGCTTTTTTAAAGATAGCCCTTCATTCCTGGATCTTTTGAAATGCTAGTAATGCTGCCTATTTTGCTTTGGAAACAGCCTGTCCAGCTTCCACCCTGAACAGCTTTGGCCTGGTCCTAGTGACTTCTTTGTTGTTAAATCCACAGGGAGCATTTTAGAGCTAATCTTACTTTTCCAGTGTCCGATCTGAAACTCCCACCATGCTTTCCTGCTGGGCCTCCCTGTTGGTCCTCACTCCTTTTTGTGGCTGCTTCTCAGTCTGCTGTCCTAGCTGACCCCCCTCAACTTGGTAACATTTGGGAGGGCTCCCTGGGCACCCTAGTAATAATCTATGCTCTAACTATTTTGCATAGATTATGTCCTTTAGTCCTCACCACAGATTTCTAATGGAGCTATGATTGTCAACTGTATTTTTCAGATGAGAAAATGGAGAATTAGAAAAGTCGAGTAACAAGTCTAAGAGTGCCCAGCTAGGGTAGAGTGGAGATTAGAACCCAGGAACTCCATGCTCTTAACCACCCCTCTAAACTGCATAACTTATGATCATGCTAAACCATCCCAGGCACTCCTATGCTTTCCATGGGCCAGCTCATCCCTGTGTAGCTTTACTTATCCTTTCTCTCCTACACATATGACTCCCAAGTGTATGTCTGTGACTCAGATCTCTCTTACATTCTAAACTGACAGTCTAGATATTTTCAGTGTTTGGTGGACATTTCCACTTGGAACTCCCACAGACATCTTTGATTCAGCATGCCAGTGTCTCCTAAGATGGTGTGCCTGGAAAAATGGGGGATATTATTTTCATAGTGTCCAGTGGTAAAGCCTGGCAAATTAGAACCTGAGGGACTTGAACTTAATTATTCTATATTTAAGGTTAGCATTTTGTTTAGGTTCCAATCAATTCATCAGCACCTGCTAGGACTGTGGTCCCAGCCCTCAAAGAGCTTTCAGTGATCCATGATTCATGTCCTTGATCTTTTAATTCCAATAAATCCATTTGGAATATTGGTTGCTTTTCCCCCACAGCCCAAAGTATTTTGCTTATCCTGATGGGAAGGCCCATTCATTTCCTAAAAATGAACAGGCTTCCTCTCATGGAATAATTAGATTGAAGGCCTGGATCCGTTCAAATCCTCTGAGAGTCTAGGTCCAATCCATTGGAATTAGTAATCACGGTGAACTTGGAGGTAGGGTATTTGATTTAAAAACTTTCCAGTGGGAGGAGGAAACTTTAACCAGAAAAGGGATCTTCTGGCAGAAAGATTGGCATTTATGCTTTTGCAATTGATGATAATCACCATAGGAAGGGCATTACTAATCCCAGTTCTCCAGGATGTTTTCTTTTCATTTCTCTATTAATTTTTAAAAAATTATAAAAGTAACACATACTAATTGTAACTGTGGCAAGACTGCCAGCCCCTTAAGATGACCACTGTTAACAGCCGGATCACCACGCAAACCCTGCCACAGGCTCACAGGAATAGATACGAACAGGCACCATAATTATACCTATAGGGTTGGGTTATTATTTATTTTTCAAGTTGAGAGATCATATAATGCATATTACTCTGCAATGTGTTTTTTTTTTTTTATTTGACACAGAGAGAGATCACAAGTAGGCAGAGAGGCAGGCAGAGAGGGAGGGGGAAGCAGGCTCCCTGCTGAGCAGAGAGCCCGATGCAGGGCTCCATCCCAGGACCCTGGGATCATGAGCCGAAGGCAGAGGCTTTAACCCACTGAGCAACCCAGGTGCCCCTGCAACGTGTTTTTCTCACTTAACTCTATATCATGAATACCCATCCAGGTCAGCTAACGTAGCTTTTATTGTTTTTAATAATACATAGTATAGCATGGTCCATGATTTCCTTGGCCAATTTCCTTTCGATGAACACCCAGGTTGTTTCCAGTTTTCCATCTCTATAGGCAAGGCTATAGGAGACATCCTTACATACAAATTCTTATATAATGAAGCATTTATTACTAAAGAGCTCTCAAAATAAGATTGCCAAACTACAGAGTTGGCTGGTTTCTCAAACAACATTCATACATGAGCAGGGGAGGGGAAAAGGGAAGTGATGTACTTCTGTCTGTCAGGTAGTACTGTAGGTACTTTCCATAAGTTGTTTAATTTCATCTTGGTCTCCTGCCTGTGGTCACGCCCCAGCCTCTCCTCTACATAAACCAGATAAGCATGTCACCCCTGTGCTTGGAAGCACTGTGGTTCCCACCTCCTCCAGGGTAAAGGCCAAGCTACTAAGACGGCCCTCAAGGCTCTTCACATTTCGATCTCATCTGCCTCCTCAGTCTCTCTCATGACCCTCTCCCACTCACTTCACATTCCAGCACGCCCGTTATTTGCTGTTACCCACCTTACCAGGTTGCTGCAACCCTCTCCACCTTTGCTGTGCCTTCTTCTCTGATCTGATGGTCCCTCCTCACCTCATCCCCTGGCTCTGTTCTCATTCACCACTTAGCACTTGTCTCTGGCTCCTTCAGAATGGCTTTTGCAGGCTGGCTTAGGAGTTAGTAAAGCTGAATCATGCTGTAGTCACTCTGACCCACAGATCTTAGTGGCTTCACACACATTTATTGTTTGAGCGGTCAAAGTCTGCTTCAGTGTGGGTCATCATTCTCTCCAGCAGCTCCCCTCGCTGACCTGCATGGAGGGGCTGATGAAAGCTTCACCATCCTGTAATCGTATTATCCAGAACTCTTGGCTCTCCTGGTCCATGTGGCAGATGAAGAGAATACTGAGTGTCATGCTGGCAATTAAATGTACTGTTAACTCCCGTTCTTAGGCCGCTGGCCAGCCCTATTACACTGCCCTGCTTAAGTGCAAGGGGGCAGAAATGTAGTCCTCTCATGAGGCTGGAAGGAAAGGAGAATTGGACATAGATGAGCACTAGAAGCTTCTACTACAGATGAGATGCCGTCACTCTCTATATGTCTATTGAAATTATTATGTGGCATGAGAATGATAATTTATCTATGTCTTCTCTACCAGAGTGGACAATTTTGGAGAGTAGAGAAGACTTTACCTTGTTCATTTTCATATCTCTCTGGCATCTGGCACTTGTCTGGCACATAGGAAAGGGCTGAGAAACTTGTGTTGACCAAATCCATTCATACAAATCAACAATCGCATGTTATAGATGAGACACTGAAGTTCAGAGAGGTCAGTTAACTCCCCTATGATCACACAAAGCTGAATTTAAACCCAAGTCTGTCAGATTCCAAAACTCATGCTTTTAGGAAAGTTTCCTAGAAGTTAAGATTCCCAGGCCTGATATGGGACAACGAGCAGTTTACTTACTGGGGATGAATTCAGTTTTAGAGACCCAAGAACCCTAATAGCCTCTTTAGTGCACCAAGGCTGGGATGCATCTAACCAAGGGACTTTTTCTTTGTGTTCTGGAAGCTGATGTTGAAAAATCAAGCAGCCCTTTATGACCCCAGATTTCCCAGGTATGTACTTAAAACAAGGTTTGAAAAACCAGTCCCCAGCCAAACTGAAGGACATTTAAGCCACTATCAGCTCTGATATTCCTCTGTCCTCCCTTAATATATTTGGATTTTTAAAAAATTTTTTTTAAAGATTTTATTTAGTTGTTAAAGAGAGAGAGAGAGCGAGCGAGCACAGGCAGACAGAGTGGCAGGCAGAGGGAGAGGGAGAAGCAGGCTCCCTGCGGAGCAAGGAGCCCGATGTGGGACTCTGTCCCAGGATGCTGGGATCATGACCTGAGCCGAAGGCAGCCGCTTAACCAACTGAGCCACCCAGGCGTCCCAATATATCTGGATTTAAATAAAACCCCCACTTTCATGTAATGTGTGTGGCAACAGAGTGCTATAGAATGGGGGTTTGAAATTAACTTTGAGCCCCAGTTTTGCCACATCCTCACCCCATGTGGGACTTCTGAGCTTCCCTTTCCTTATTTTACAAAGTAACACTGACTATACGAATTCTCACCTCAGGGGCGCCTGGGTGGCTCAGCGTCTGCCTTTGGTTCAGGTCATGACTCCGGGGTCCTGGGATAGAGCCCCATGGCTGGCTGCCTGCTCAGTGGGGAGTCTGCTTCTCCCTCTCCCTCTGCCTCCCACCCGCTTGTGCTCACTCTCTCACACACAATCTCTCTCTCTCAAATAAAGTCTTAAAAAGAAAAAAAAAATACTCACCTCAAATTTGTGCTTCATTGACTCAGAGTTCCAATGGAACCACAGGCAAGTATCCTGCTATATCATGGTTCTCTGGAGAAGCAGAACCAACAAGAGATTATATCTATCTATCTATCTATATCTATCTATCTATCTATCTATCTATCTATCTATCTATCTATATGTTTATATGTATGTGTGTGTGTGTGTATGTATATATGGGATTGGCTCACATGACTAGAGAGGCTGAGAAATCCCAAGATCTGCAGTTGGCAAAGTAGAGACCCAAGGGAGCCAGTGATGGAGTTCCAGAATCTGAAGGCCTGTGACCCAAGCTGACATTAAGTCTCCATCTGACAGTAGGAGAAGACCAGTGTTCCGCTCAAGCATTCAGGCAGAGAGAGGGTGAATTCTGCCTTACTCAACCTTTTTGTTGTATTCAGGCACTCAATGGATTGGATGAGGCTTACCCACACTGGAGAGGACAATTTGCTTTATTCAGTCGACATATTCAAACATTGATTTAGTCCAAAACACCCTCACTGACACACTCAGAATAACATTTAATCAAATATCTGGGCATCCCATGGCCCATGCAAGTTGACACAAAATTAACTGTCACATCTAACCTTCCTTATGTCCCATAATTTGCATTATTTATTAATGTAAGGATTCATGCTTGCATTCTTTCTATGTTGCTATTTAGTGTTTAAAAAGCACTGAAGGGGTGCCTGGGTGGATAAGTGGGTTAAAGCCTCTGCCTTCAGCTTGGGTCATGGATCCCAGGGAGCCTCTTTCTCTCTCTGCCTCTCTGCCTACTTGTGATCTCTGTCTGTCAAATAAATAAATAAAATCTTTAAAAAAAAATAAATAAAAAATAAAAAGCATTGAAAGACAAAGCACTAGAAGTAGAGTAATTTTACGTTCTAAAAATATTTTTAAGTGAAAATTATTTACTAAGGGTCCAATGAGAATTCACTTCAAAATAATCCCCAATTTTCACTCTTTTCCCTTACCTTGATTAATTAACTTTTTTTTTTAACTTAAAAACAAAAAGTAGACTTCCATGTTTAGAGCGGTTTTTGGTTCACAATAAAATTGAGTGGAAGGTACAGAGATTTCCCATAGAGGAACATGCACTCCTCACACATGCACAACCTCCAGTCTTAGCAGTATCCTGCCAGAGTAGGCACATTTGTTATAACCAGTAAACCCACACTGATACATTATTATCCCAAATCAGTAGTTCACATTAGGGTTCACTCATGTTGTACATTCTGTGGTTTTTGACAAAGGTATAATGACGTGTACCCACCATTAGAATATACAGAGGAGTTTCACTGCCCCCAGAATTCTCTCTGCTCCACCTATTCATCCCTACCCCCATCCCCTCGCAACCACTGATCATTTTACTGTTTCTATAGTTTTGTCTTTTTCAGAATGTCATTATTATTAGAATCAGATGACCTTTTCAGATTGGCTTCTTTCCTAGTAATATGCTTTTGCTTTTCCTCTATGTCTTTTCATGGGTTGGTAGCTCAGCCCTGGTTTATTTTTAGCCTAACATACAGCACTAGTTGAGGTATATTGCTTATCTATTGGCATCCTTGTTTATTGTTCATCTCTCCCACCAAAATGGAAGCTTCTGGAAGGCGGGGGCTTTGTTTTATCACTGTATCCCAGTCCCTATGAAAGTATTCAGTACATAATAAGCTCTCAAAAATATTTATTGAATGAATAAATGAACACATGAATCTTTTATAACTATAAGCCTCCCATTTGGGGAATTATTTCTGATATATAAAGTCAATCTGATAATTGCTATTTCAATGGCATTTTTAAAAGGATTTTTATTTATTTATTTGAGAGGGAGAGAGAGCGAGCATGAGCTGGTGAAGGGGCACAGGGAGAAGCAGGCTCCTCATTGAGCAGGGAGCCTGATGTGGGGCTCCATGCGGGGCTTGATGAGGGACTCCACATGGGATCCTGACCTGAGCCCAAGACAGATGCTTAACCAACTGAGCCACCTAACTGTGCCCCTTCAGTGAAATTTAAATGTGATATAGTCTTATAGTTGCTTTTGGTTTGGATATGGGGCTAGAGAGCTCATCAGAGAACAATAAAATAGAAGAAACCAGCAAAGCACTATTTTAATTCTTTTAATCTAGAAATAGAGTATAAATGAAAGTGGACTATTTAATTTTCTATCACCAGAAGTACTTCTGGTGATAACTATCTAAAAAGTTTTAAAATTTTCTATTATAAAAATGATAAAGTTTCCTTCTCTGTATACCCATTGACCCCTTACCCACTCCCTAGAGGTAACTTCTTCCAAGAGTTCTGGAAGTTTTCCAATTTTAGTATATGTGCTGCCGAAGCGAGCACTGGAAGTTTTGTGCAATATATAAAATTTTTGTGTAGTTGGTCACAGATTAACTTAGTCCCCACACTTGGATTTACAAAAGACAACACCTTTGCGTTGCTCTCATAGGTTATCTTTTTTCCCTCATAAGTCCTTCCTCATTGGGCAGAACAGAAGCCTAATTCTGTCAATAATGGGAGCTCAGTCTCTTCTGCTTTAAATAGTCTCCTGTTGCTTTGATATGGCTTTCAAAGAAATGCTTGGTCTTTTGGCACTCCATTCCCCTGTCTTCTCCTGTCCAAGATGACACCTTGGGGAATTTATCCGGGAACTTACAGGTTCTGTGGTGGGAGCGTAGGTCACACCTTGTCCACATGTTTCACCTGCTAGAATCTGCTCTTGAAGCCTACAGCTAATAGCTGTGAGGCCTGTGCTCCCTCACATTGGTCTCGGATTCTGATCTGAGAGCTGTTAGCATGGCAGCCCCTCACTGTCACCCTCTCCAATCTACCTCTTCTCCGAAGCCCTCCTTTGTAAGTTGGCCAGCCAACACTACCAGGTACCTTCTGTGCCCCTTTCCAGGGGACAGAGGCACTTGCATACACTCTCACTATATATGGAGCTAGGAGCATCCTGGGTGGCTAGATCTAGGCCCTTTTTCTGCCTTATCACATCTGAAGGATTTTTGTCTCTGATGGAATACATGGGAAAGCTGTAATGAAGCAGTATCTTTCTGGCCTGTCAAGTGGAAAAGGAACAAGAGGCCCTCTGCTTTTGACTTTCCCTTCAACACTTACCATCTGGGGGTTTGGCTTGGGAGGCAGGATTTCCATAACACACATATCTGACCCTCTGCCTCTCCTCTCCCTCTCTCCTTCCCAGAGCCCACTGAGCCTGAAGGTTGGGCTTTTATTTCCTGTCTCCTTCCTGTCTACTAGGGACTTCTCCTATGGCATATTCCTCTGCATGCCAACTCTAGTGCTATGCCTTGGACTAAACACTAAGTGAGAATTCAGGGAGAGGAATAAGCTTGCTGATAAGGGAACATACATACATTTGGAAATTCTTAAAAAACGGTCCTGTTACATGTGCATATCTTAGTTTAACTAGTCAAAGATGAGGTCATACTACATATAATGTTCTGTTCTTTTTTAATTTAATATTTCTTGAAGATCTTTTCATATTCACACACAAACACCAATCTACTGTATTCTTTTTAAACAGCCATATAACGGGGGGGCGCCTGGGTGGCTCAGTGGGTTAAGCCTCTGCCTTCAGCCCAGGTCATGATCTCAAGGTCTTGGGATCAAGTCCCGAATCAGGCTCTCTGCTCAGTGGGGAGCCTGCTTCCCCCTCTCTCTCTGCCTGCTGCTCTGCCTACTTGGGATCTCTCTCCCTCTGTCAAATTAAAAAAAAAAAAAGAGCTACATAAAAACTAACATAGTTTATTTAGCCATTCTCCTCCTGAAGGATGGTTAGGTCATTTCCAGTCATTTTTAATACAAATATTACAATAGTGATTATTATTATACATAGTTTTGGTTTTCTTGCATGTTTGTATGAGTATATCTTTTGGCTCTATCTCTAGCAATGAAATTGCAGAGCCAACTGGTCTGTGAATTTAAGATTAAGAAAGTTCTAGCATTCTTCAGTCTCATCTACTGATAAGAAAGTCATAGTTTTTCCTTAAGATAATGGATTTTTATAAGTATGTTCGTGATTAAGAGAGCATGAGAATACATTTGGAAGAAAGAGAGGAAGAAACAAGAAGGAAAGAGATGAATCATTTGGCAAGTGCCCCTATAATGTGGAACCAAGTGTAAGGTTCATGGGTGGAATCATACAGACTTGGGTGAGAATTCCAGCTCTCCCATTTATTAACTCTGTGACCTCAGTTTCCCCATTTATATAGGTTGTTGTGAAAATCAAATCAGATAATACATGTGCAGTATTTAGTGTTTGATAAATGTTTATTCTCAGAACTACTATTATGTGCCTGATATACTATGTTAGATGTTTAACGTGTATAGACAATGAAGGGAATGCAAAAGGAAGCACTGGACTTTATTCCAGATTAGTTGGAAAAACACAACCAGGCCTGTCAGAAACCATTAGGAAACAATGAAGACCTTCAAAAGCTCTAAGTGCCCTAGAAATTCAGATCTACTTTGGAGATTATTTATGTAGATAACTGAAAAAAAACTATACCAGTGACATAATTTCTTCTTGGGAGTCTGATGCTTTTTTTTTTTTTTTTTAAGATTTTATTTATTTATTTATTTGACAGACAGAGATCACAAGTAGGCAGAGAGAGGAGGAAGCAGGCTCCCTGCTGAGCAGAGAGCCTGATGTGGGGCTTGATCCTAGGACCCTGAGATCATGACCTGAGCTGAAGGCAGAGGCTTTAACCCACTGAGCCACCCAGGCACCCCAGGAGTCTGATGCTTTTAAAGAGCCCACTTTAATTTTCCATGAATTTCTTGAAAGTATCTCATAAATCATATGACAGGCTGATATGCCAGCCTCATTTTTCAAAAGTTTGATCACATGTTTGTCATGGTTTCTATAGAGTCAGCATCCTGAAATTCTTTTAAAAATGTTATTGGTATCTGGGTTGAAAAGTAGCTTCAGAGTAGAGTTGAGGTAGATTTGGTTCTTCCAGTTGGTTTCAAAGGGAAATTTTAGGCTTCTTTTTAGGATTATTTTGTAAAATGTCAGAGTCTTATGTGTTTCTCTGGTTAAGGGTGCGGTGGTGCCTGCCTAGGGCCAATAGAGGAAATGATGAAATAATGAAACTTAACTGTTTCTCTGCTCAACCAGGGGCTGGAAGAGCAGCCACAGCCCCAAACCTGGCCATATTACATCATGACCTTCACTGGCAATGCCGTGGATACCTTGTTTGGGATCTTCTTCATTCTCTCCTCTATTACTCATCTCTTACAGTTTTAGGGTGAGTCAGACCTGGAGTCAAGCCCTTACTCTGGCTCTTACTACCTGTATGACCTAAGGGAACTCTTTTTGGTTTATGCTTTCTCATAGTCCAATGGAGACAAATATCCATAAGTGTGCATTTTAATAAGTGCCTCAGGAGATTCTGATATGGGAGGAAGCAGTGAGGACCTTTTGGGGAACTAAAATCTGGAGACTTGGGGTGACTTGCTTAAGACCATGCAACCAATCAGTAGCAAAGTCCAAAATTGATCTGGAGTTTCCTGCTTCCAGGTTCAAGCATTTTGCCCATAAAAGCAGTGGCCTAGGGTGCCTGGGTGGCTCAGTTGGTTAAGCAACTGTCTTGGCTCAGGTCATGATCCTGGAGTCCCTGGATGAGTTCCTCACCAGGCTCCCTGCTCAGCAGGGAGTCTGCTTCTCCCTCATACCCTCTCCCTTCTCATGCTCTTTCTCTCTCACGAATAAATATATAAAATATTTTTTTAAAGATTTTATTTATTTATTTGTGAGAGAGAGAGAGAGAGAGCAAGCACAGGCAGACAGAGTGGCAGGCAGAGGCAGAGGGAGAAGCAGGCTCCCTGCCGAGCAAGGAGCCCGATGTGGGACTTGATCCTAGGACACTGGGATCATGACCTGAGCCGAAGGCAGCTGCTTAACAACTGAGCCACCCAGGCGTCCCAAAAGAATGAAAATTTTTAAAAAGAGTAGTGTCCTTCCAGGGTTTGAGGTGGTGGGAGAAGAATCCTCTAGTGTGATCTCCAAACATAAAGCAGCTCAAGGTAGAAAGACAGACCCTAGACAGACCCACCCATTCAGTTCCAAGGTGTACCAGCTTACTTGCCTCTCCTTCCTCCCGGTTTTCTCAGTGCTACTCCCCTCTTCTTCAAGCTTCAGAGAAAAACAAAGGAGTCACTGCAGGTACCTTCCATTCCCTCATCCCCCATATGTCATTGTCTGGAAGTCCTATCAATTTTCCCTTGTAAATTGCATTCAAATTTATCTACTTCTGTCTGTCTTCACAGCTACCACCCTAGTCCAATTTTCCAACACCTCTCACCTGGACTGTAACCCTCTGTTTCGTCTCAGACTGAGCTTGTCACAATGTGATTCTGCTCTCTCTCTCTCCCATCTGGTTTAAAAACCTTTAAGGACACCCTATGGTGATTAGGTTGGAGACACAACATGACATGACCTCCAGTGCCCTGCAAGGTCTGGCTCTTTAGTCTTATCTTGTGGCATTCTTCTCCTCTTTGTACTCCTTCTTCCAGTTACTTGAATGTGTCAGCTTCTTCTTGCCATGGGGCCTTTGTACATGTTGCTCTTTGGCCTGGAACACGCTTTTTCTCCCTTCTTCCTTTGCCAAGTCAGCTCCTACTCATCCTTCAAGATCTTAGCTCAAGGCTTCACTTCCTACAAAAACCTTTCCTAACTGCTTCCAGTTTGTCAAGTTCCTATTACAGGCACCCCCTAGAACCATTCCCCCACCCCCCCATATGTATGTTTATCACAGTCTGTAATTCATACACTCATTTGTGTAAATACTCAATTAATTTCTGTCTTTCCCACCCTGTCGTATGCTCCATGAGAATAGTTAAAATGATTTTGCTCACTGTTCCCCTAGTGTCTAGCACAGTGCCTGGAACATAGTAAGTCCTTAGTAAATATTTGTTTAATGAATGAATGAAACTTATGTTCAATTCTTTCTTAAATCTCCCCTTGATCTACCTCATCTAACTCTAATCACCCAAGACTTATCTTTCATATATTTACATTTAGCTGGGCATGTGTATATATGTGTTTGTCTTTTATATTCTCTTTATCATAAGGTAACTTCTACATTCCATCTCTGCCATCCTCATCAATACTTTCTTAGTTGAGTGTCTCAGATAGGAAATAGCATGGGCCTTGTGACTGTAGGAAGGGAAGTACTTAGTAAATTACCCTTCCTCTCTCTTTTTTACTGAACTGCTGGGGAAATCCCTTTGACCATGAAAGCAAGAGACAAGAGTTAGGCTGGAGGCCACAGACTATCAATGGTTTGCCTCAAGGCTTAAACACTAGATAACTTGGGGAAAAAAGATGGAAATCTATAGCTATTCCTCATCCATTGAATTCCTTTACCTGTGGGAGTAATAATATTAGGCTGCTCTCTGAGACTTTTTAGTGATCACGTCAGGGATATCATACTATTATAAATCATTATTGCCAATTGCTTTCAACTATAACTTATACCTAGCCAGAATCTAAGATTGATAGATGGTGGGGTTCCATGGTGAAGGGCACCTCACCAAGTGTGTGTTCAACAGGCCAAACAAACTACTGGCTTGAGGTGGTGATAGGGTGGGGAGGCTCTGAGATCTTCCCTGGGGCATCTGGGAGTGTCCCCAAGAACCAGAAAGTGAAACTAGAGACTATCCAAGACCAGGCATGCAGTGCCTTTATACTTAGCATTTAGTTAATGCCAGCAAGTCTATTACTGCTGCAGAGAACAAATAGGCACGTTTTTGCTTTAGTGGAGGGAGGATGCATAATTCTCCTTTTCTCCAAGGCACACATACATTGGAATCTGTCTCCTTGTTTATTGAGATACTCCAATGTTTAAAAAATAGTATCTTTCTTTTAAAAGGTAATCTTAAGTAGAAGAAACTATATAACATGCTTCAAGTGTTGGCTAAGAGGAAGTTTTTACTGAATATCTTTTGTTGTGCAACCACCAAATTCCTGCCTTAACTATGAGAATTAATTGAGAAACTGGTCCCCTGTTGTAACTTCTACTACATTTTTACTCTTCCATTATAAATCCTAGCACCATGTGTTATAATTGGTTATTTGTGTCTTTTTTTTCTTTTCTGTAACCGAATTGTGCCGTTCTTACTATAACTTAAGCTCCATGGGAGCAGGAATCTCTCTTTTGATGACTTCTGTGTGTTTCCATCTCTAGCATAGGATGGGTACTCAATAACCATTTACCAGTATCAGCTCACTTAGTCCCTGCCCCCCAGGAGCCTCAGAGGCAGCGACTTATCTTCGTTTTGTCAGCGAGAAAGCTATGGCACAGAGAGGTTAAGTAGTTCGCTCGTTGACAGTGGAAACTGTAGTAGAACTAAATCAGTCTGGATGAGTTAATCGTTATGATCCGCTGCCACAGATAAATGTTTTGTTTTGTTTTGTTTTTAAAGAATGAAAGCTCCATGGGAATAGACTTAGAGCAGCTTTGCATATGTGATATATGAATCATTCAGACAGACATGCTGAAGGTGCAGTTAACTGGTAACTACAGTGTGTGCTCAAGGGGACAGATGAGGGTGCGGTAGGTGGGGTAGGCAAGTGTGACAGAATACTCCAGGACCTATAGTGGTCTGGCCTGGTCTGTTTCATAACACTGCTCTGTTTCTGGATTGGAAGTCAAGATCCGGGTTGTTTCTCTACTCGGAATCAGAATGGCCAATTGTATATTCTAAGGTTCCTGAGGCCAAACATTGAACTTGTGTGCTTTCTAGATACACAACCTGTTCTAACTCTCTCTCAGACCATTGACAAGCTAGAGCAGGTAATGGGTTCAAGGAGGTTCATGCTGGCCTATGACATACTCTCTTTGGTTAAGATCATTTATTTCATAGAGCTGGGTCTTTAAAATGTAATTTTAAATAAGTTCTTCACAAATTATACTCATAGTTTAAAAAAAAAAAAGAAACCAACCAGCCTAGAGGGGCACAAAGTGAAAAGTGAGTGTACCCTTATCCAGAAGCCTTTCATGCATCTATCAGCCTACCTAGAGTCTCATCGTTTTTTATCTCTCTCATATAAATGGGAATATATGTATTATGTGTTCCAATTTTTTTTTCTTTTTAAAAATAGATTTATTTTGCCAACTTCTGGGTTAATATGGTAGCTTGAAAATATATTTTCTCTGCCTTCCAAAACCACTACAACAACAGAAAGAGATTTTCTTTTAAGATGAAAACTTATAAAGATGGGATAAATAAAAGAGGAGCCAGAAGTTGTTAACATTTTGGAAGCAGAAAGGTAGGTGGAAGAGTAGCAACTGATGTAGACCCAGGAAAGCTGAACCCTAATCTGGTCATAGAGAAAGCTGAGAGCCTTCTGCTCTAACTCAGCAGCCGATAGCTGGAACAGGAGTATTAAGGTGGTGAGGAGGGGGTAGTTAGGGATGTGGGGATCAGGGCTTGGAATGCAAGGCACAGGTGAAGGCATGGATTCTATATGAAAATGGAGGGATTGTGTGCATGATACTGCACACACTGAAGATTATTTCCCATTTGGCTCCTTGAGCTCAGCAGTCAGGCCTTCATCTTCCAGGTAGGGACTGGAAGACTACACTATAGGGAATTTGACCTGTGCAAGCAAAAAGGCATAAAGATATGGACACCATATCAGCTAGATCACTCTACAGTGAAGCTTAAAGTCACCAAGCCCTATCCTCAAGCTTAAAGCTTCTAATCAGCCCTTT
Source organism: Taxidea taxus jeffersonii (assembly GCA_003697995.1). Classification (NCBI taxonomy): domain Eukaryota; kingdom Metazoa; phylum Chordata; class Mammalia; order Carnivora; family Mustelidae; genus Taxidea; species Taxidea taxus. The sequence continues at coordinate 95,628 of ML103089.1, forward strand.
CTTCACCTTCTTTTGAACATGAGTAGACAACCAGCTGTGTGAGGATAGCATCTAACATGAGAAAGTCCAAAATAAACAGAAAAGCAGTAGAAGAAACAGATTGTACAGTTAGAAAAAAACCTGACATGTTATGGACATTGGGGAGGGTATGTGCTATGGTGAGTGCTGTGAAGTGTATAAACCTGGCGATTCACAGACCTGTACCCCTGGGGCTAATAATACATTATATGTTAATAAAAAATTAAAAAATTATAAAAAAAGAAAAAAACCTGACATTAATATCCTCAGGGAAAATATTTCTTCCATGAAAGAAGAATGAGGTGCTATAAAAGTAATGCTTAGAAACAGAAATAATCCTTGGATAATGGAAACATATCAGAAGTGGAAAAACCCAAAAGAAGGGTTACATGAAAAGGTGAGAAAATCTCTTAAAAGTAGAGCAAAAAGAAAGGAAAGAGTTGAAAATGGAATGAAGAGAAGAGTATTAGAGGATGAGTCCAGGAAACCCAACGATCTAACAATACAAATTTCAGAAACAGAGCGCAGAGAACATGGAGGGGAGAACATTTTTCAGAACTGCGAGGACATGAATTTTGAGGCCCAATGATTGCCGAAAACAATGAAGAAAAAGATGGCTCCACCATAATTGTGAAATTTCATTACCTTCAGGATAAGGAAGATTTTACAAGATCCCAGAGATAAAAACAGGTCGCATAAAAGCGATCAGAAATTAAAAGGGCTCTGAACTTCTCAACAGCAGCACTGGAAGCTAGAAGGCCATGGGCAATACTTCCAAAACCATGAAGGATGTTTATTTCCAACGTGGATGTCTATAACGAGCACAATCTTGAGTCAAGTCAGGTGAAAAGAAGATACTTTCAGACAGGCAAATCTAAAAATCTTGCAAAAAGTTCCCCTTTTCAGGAAGCTCTGGGAGGATACACTCCATATAGATGAGTGAAGAAGCCAAGAAAGAGGAAGGTATGGAATACAGTTCGGGGAAGGGAATATCCTAGAGAGAGACGGAGGGAGATCCCAGGACAACAGTTGCGCATCAAATGTAGAGGGCAAGAAGTACTGATTGGAACAGCATGATTCAGGAATTGGGTTGAAAGCTGGCATCACTAAGTCTTTTGCCACAGTATCAGTCTTTTAAAAAAATATTGTAATAAAAACACGTAACATAAAATTGACCATCTTGACCATTTTAAGTATACAGTTTAGTAGTGTTAGTATTTCACATTGTTGTGAAATAGATCTCTAGAACCTTTCCATCTTACAAAACTGAGAGTGAGAGTCTATAGCCATTAAATAACAACTTCCCTACCCCCCCAATTTTCCTACTATTCTACTTTCTGTTCCAGTGAAGTCAACTACTTTAGATACCTCATATAAGTGGAATCACATAGTATTTGTGTTTTGTCACTGGTTTAGGTCACTTAGCACAACGTCCACAAGTTTCATCCATGTTGTAGCATGCAACAGGATTTCCTTCCTTTTTAAGGCCAAATAATATTCCATTGTGTGTATATACCATATCTAGTTTATTCATTGATCCGTTGATGGACATTTGGGTTGATAACACCTCTTAGCTATCATGAATAGTGTTGCTATAAGGATGCTTTCAATTCTTTTGGATATATACTCAGAAGTGGGGTTGCTGGATCATATGGTAGCTGTATTTTTAATTTTTTGAGAAACTGCTATACTATTTTCACAGCAGTTGCACCATTCTACAATCTCATCAAGAGTGCATAAGTGTTCTAATTTCCCCACATCTTTGCTAATGCTTGTTATTTTCTGTTGTTTTTTTTTTTTTATAGTACCCATCCTAATAGGTGGGAGGTGATATTTCATTGTAATTTTGATTTGTGATTCTCTGACAACTAGTGACATTGAACTTCTTTATATATGCTTCTTGACCATTTGTAGATAATCTTTGGAAAATGTCTATTCATGCCCTTTGCCCATGTACACAGTGTGTATATATATAAGGGTCCAGCCACTGTTTTGCAGGTGGATATTTGGTTTTCCCAGCACCATTTGTGGAAGAGACTATCTCTTTTTCATTGAGTGGTCTTGGTGCCTTGTTGAAGATTGTTTGACTATAATGTGAGTTTACTTCTGGGCTGTCCATTCTGTTTCATTGATCTATATGTCTGTCTTTATGCCAGCATCATATTTCTTGAAAGCTATAGTAGTAGCTTCACAATATGTTTTGAAATCAGGAAGTGTGAGTTCTCCAAATTTTTTATTTAAAATTGTTTTGGCTATTATGGGTCCCTTGATATTCCATGAATTTTAGGATGAATTTTTCTATTTCTGCAAAAAATGCTGCTGAGATATAATAGGGATTGCATTGAATCTGTAGATTTCCTTTGGTAGTTTGAACATAGCACTAATCTTTTTAACTGTATAGAACTACTAGAATATGAGTTTGATAAAAGTAAATATATAAAGAAAGAAAGAATATGGGAGACTACTGGGAACTGACACATTCCCTGATGGGATTGACCAGTAGAACAATTTACTGAAAGACCATTGGACAATGTGGAAGACTTAGTATAATAGTATACCTATTATATTCAAGCTAATAAAAAACAAGGTGATTATTAAATTAAGGAAAAACAAAAGAAGAAGGGAAACACTGTTATATCAAATTATAGTGCTTGGTTGTCATTAACATTTGCATGGGCATATAATGTAAATATTGAATAGTTAACCAAAAAATATAATGTATATAAAGTGTAAGTAGAGCTAGACCTTTGTTTGCTCATAATAGGAATTCATTAATGAATGAAAAGCAGTATTCTATTTTTAAAGATAGTATTTATTTATTTACTTACTTATTTAAGAGAGAACAAGAGTGAGAGAGAGAGGGAGAACACGAGCAGGGGGAAGGGGAAGAAGGAGAGGGAGAAGCAGACTCCCCACTGAACAGGGAGCCTGATCCAGGATTTGATCACAGGATCCTGGGATCATGACCTGAGCCGAAGGCAGATTCTTAACCCACTGAGCCATCTAGGTGCCCAGTATTCTATTTTTTTAATTAAAAATTTTTTATTAAGCATAGCTAGCATACAATGCTATATTTAGTTTCAGGCATATAGCATAGTGACTCAACAGTTCTGTACATTACACTATGTTCACCAGTCACAGTAAGTATAGTTACTGTCACCATACAATGTTATTACAATATTGTTGACTATATTCCCATGCTGAACTTTGCATCCTTATGACTTCCTTGTTTTATAACTAGGAGTTTGTACCTCTTAATCCCCTCCACCTATTTCACTCATCCCCCAACTTTTCTCCTCTGGCAACCACCAGTTTTTTTCTATTTGTGATTCTCTTGCTGTTTTTTGTTTGTTTGTTCATTTGTTTTGTTTTTTGGATTCTACATATAAGTGAAATCTTGTGGTATTTGTTTTTCTCCATCTGAGAGAATTTCACCTAGCATAATACCCTCTAGGTCTGTCCATGTTATCACAAAGGGTGAGATTTCATTCTTTATTATGTCTAAGTAATATTCCATTATATATGTATACCACATCTCCTTTACCCATTCATTCCTCTATTGACGGACACTTAGGTCGTTTCCATATATTGGTTATTATAAATGATGCTGTAATAAACATAGAGACGCATGTACCTTCTTGAATTAGTATTTTCATTTTCTTTGGGTAAAAACCCAGTAGTGGGATTAGTGGATTGTATAATATTTTTATTTTTTATTTTATTTTTTTGGAGAAACTCCATACTGTTTCTCATAGCGGTTACACCAATTTCCATTGCCCCCAACAGTGCATGAGGGTTCCCTTTTCTCCACATCCTTGTCAACACTTGTTATTTCTTGTCCTTTTGATATTAGCCAATCTGATATGTGTAAGGTGATATCTCATTGTATTGATTTGCATTTCCCTGATGATAAGTGATGTTGAGCATCTTTTCATGTGTCCATTGGCCATCTCTTTGTCTTTGGAAAAATGTTTATTTGGGTCCTCTACTCACTTTTAGTCAGATTATTACTATTATTTGGGTGTTGAGTTGTATAAGTTCTCTGTAGATTTTGGATATTAAACCCTTAACAGATAGATCATTTGTAAATATCTTTTCCCATTCAGTAGGTTGCCTTTCCATTTTGCTGAGGGTTTACTTCACTGAGCAAAAGCTTTTTATTTTGGTATAGTCCCAGTAGTTTATTTTTGCTTTTGTTTTCTTTGCTTGAGAAGATGTATCTTGAAAAATGTTGCTGAGGCATTTTAAGCAGTATTATGGTTTCAGATCTCATATTTAGGTCTTTCATCAATTTTGAGTTTACTTTTGTATATGGTGTAAGAGAGTGGTCCAGTTTCACTCTTTTGCATGTACCAAGATAGCAAATAGACATGATAGTCAGTAGCTATTTAGCACTGAAAATGTGACTGGTCCATATTGAGATACGCTGTTAGTGTGAGCTACACACTGAATTTTGAAGACTTAGAACAAAAAGAGAATGTAAAGTATCTCATTAAGAATTTGATATAGATTACATATTACAAAGATAATATTTGAATATATTGGGTTAAGTAAGAGATATTAAATTCATTTCACTTGTTTCTCTTACCTTTTGTAAAAATGTGGCCACCAGGGAATTTAAAATTATTTATGTGGTTTGCATTATATTTCTATTGGACAATACTGGTTTAGAAATAAGGTGATGTATAAATGCAAAAAGAAAGAGCGAAAATAGTGAGAAGTGGTTGTCTCTGAGGAAAGAATTGCAGGATTGGGAAGGGGGTAGAATAGGGAATTACTGTATTTTGTTTTAAGCCATTTAATCATTTGATTTTTAAAATGAGTACATATATGCCTATTATATACAATTTAGAATATATTTATTTGGACAGTTTCCCTCTTAGTCCATTTAGATTTACCTGATCTTTTAGGAACTGTATAATACTCTACTATATGAAATTACTATAATTAGTTCCTCTTTTTTGTGGACACTGAAATTGTTTCCAAAAAAAAATTTTTTTTGCTAATACCTCTGAACATAGATCTTTGACATATTTTATCTGTAAGTCAAATATTCAGAAGTAGTCTTCTGGGACAAAGGGTATGTGCATTTGAAGTTTTCATTGGCCTGTAAAATTTCTCTTTTGAGAAATTACACTAGTTTACACTTTGACCAAAAATACCAGCATCTCTACATTTTGATCAAAATAGAAATTATCAAATTTTTTTAGCCCTCACTCTTTTGTTATTATTCATGATGTTGAGCATCATGTGTATGTTTTATTGTCTTGTATCCTTACTCTGTTCATATCTTTTGCTCACTTTTATTTTGGGTTGCTGTGGGTTTTTTTTACATGATTTATAAAAATGGATACTTTTTTGATGGATTCTGGGAGCTATTGTAGATGGGATGGATGTTTATCCTCCTAAAAGAAGACCAATCCAGAAGTGTCCGATGAGGGAACAGGTGAGAATGTTTGTGTGGTTGACAGTTTGTAATTGGCCAAAAAAAAGTCACTTAAATAAATAGAACAACATCTGTCCCAGAAATAAAACAGTCAATCCTATTAATCAATCCTATTAAAACAGTGACTAATTATTAGGGCAATAAAAGATTGTCTTAGGGGAGAAAGTAATTGTGAGGCAAGAAAAAAGATTGATTTTTAGTTCTTAGATCTGTGTCACCTCCTTCCTGACCAGTTTGGGTTTTTTTCATTATAAGTTTTCATAATTTGTCTTCATCCCTAATCTTATAAAAATACTGTCTTGGGCACCTGGGTGGCTCAGTGGGTTAAGCCTCTGCCTTGGGCTCAGGTCCTGATCCCAGAGTCCTGGGATCGAGCCCCACATTGGGCTCTCTGCTCAGCAGGGAGCCTGCTTCCTCCTCTCTCTGCCTGCTTCTCTGCCTACTTGTGATCTCTGTCTGTCAAATAAATAAAAACCTTTCAAAAAAATACTGTCTCAACCAAAAGAGACTCTTAATGTCATAAAACAAACTGAGGGGGGTGAGAGAGAAGGGTGTCGGGAGAGGGTGGTGGGGTTACATTATATGTTTATAAAAAAATAAAAAAAAATAAACTTCAGAGAAGTAAAATAAAAATAAACATTTAGTTGAATGGAAAAAAATACTGTCTCATCCAGTATGAATATTTACACACTCCCATACTGTTGCTTTTATAAAAAGCTGTGAAATAATTCACATCCTCAATGCTCTTCTTTCCCTTTACTCCCTAGCAGGAGCTACTGTGAAAATAGGGCTGGAACACTTGACAACATATATGGTCTATTGACTTAAAGTAAAGGACACCTGCAAGTTGTTAGTAGTCTCATTATTCTGTCAGAAGAAAGAGTTGTTTTTGATATAGCAGCTGCCAGGGATAACTTACCTAAATAACTTCTCTTTCCTCTAATTTAATAGTAAATGTCTGCATGAAAATAAAGAAGGAAAATATGTCAGGGTGGGAGAGAAGTATGTGATGGAGGTGTGTAAGACGCGGGTCAACATGGAGAAGTAACAGCTTAGAATCTAAAAATAAGCATCTCTTCATTGCTTATAGAAACACAGGACTGGAAAGCACCATACAATGTCAGAGAGTATGTGTTTTTATCCCTAGGGAGGTTTCCCCTCAGCCCCCCAGACAGTGGGTTTGCATCCTTCTGCTCTTTAAACATCTCTGGAGGAGGGAGGGCTCCAAGACTATCCACAGAAAATTGTGCATCAAACCCTTCTGTAAGTCAGAGGGTCTTGCTTTACTTAGTTGAGATCATTTCCTCTTCTATTCTTCATGGAAGGAGACCAGGCCACTATTCAAAACTTAATAATCTTCCATGATCTTCTTGTAACATTTCTACTCTGGCTTCTTCAAATTAAAAGAATTCTCCTCGATAATACATTCGCCCCCCCCACATCCTTGAAAAATTTCAAAGCTCCTTTCTGACTTGTCTGTCCATATGACATTGAAAAAATTCTCCCTTAGAGTTGAAACTTGCACCTGAGCATTTAATTATTTTGATGTAACTGGTGGTAGAAATTAAAAATGATTGTCTGGTTTGGTCATTTCTGAAAGATTTCACCATTTTCTTTCATGCTTCCAACCTTCAACCTCCCAACTGCAGCTCCAGCTACCGGTAACAACAAGCTGTTTCCAGGGCTTACTGTACAAATTTAACAGAACATAAAGCTGCTGGCAGTACCAGAAGCTTTTTTTCTTACCGAACACTCCAATATAGAATAATCCATTATTTTTTAAAAATACTTTATTTATTTGACAGAGATCACAAGTAGGCAGAGAGGCAGGCAGAGAGAGAGGAGGAAGCAGGCTCCCCGCTGAGCAGAGAGCCCGATGTGGGGCTCGATCCCAAGACCCTGGGATCATGACCTGAGCCAAAGGCAGAGGCTTAATCCACTGAGCCACCCAGGCGCTCCTAGAATAATCCATTATTACAACAGCATTCTGTGAAGGTCTGCCAGTAAGGCACCAAAGTTGTGCTGTGAAGTCTGGGAGAGCTCATCCAGACATAGGGAGGAACCTCCATCTCTAACTTCTGAAGACAAATGAGAGAAGGCACTTGGGAATGAAGACGTGTATACTATGAAATTTGAGCTTGATATAATTTACTATGCAATTAACTCCAGCATAATTATGTTCAATACATTATCACTGATTTGGAGTAGGGTACTGATTATTAACTTCCAGTGCCTCCAACCGAAGGCATTGGTGAATCAAGTTCTTATTTAAGGATTGCCTTCCTTCCATTCTGGCTTATATCTCTCATCCGTGTTCCTGTGCTAAGCTAGTCAAGAGTGGGTGCAGTTAAATTCTTGAATGAATCTTATTCTCATCCTCTGTTTTTGTGGTCTTTCAAAGTTATTTCTAGAGTTTTTGCCAACTGCACGGCTAAGAAGGCTTATCCTCCCATCAAAAGGGTATGTGGTAAGCCTGTTGCTTGTCACGTATTACTAAGAAATAGCTTGTCTTTCTACCCTTGCTCTACTCTGTTCTCTTGTTCTACTCTGTTCTCTTTTCCTCTAGTGATCTCACACTGTGTTTTGTCCATTCCCCTTGGCTGGAAAAATTACTTCCTACTTCCCCCCCCCCTTAAGAATGAGTGTTATTACTCCTATTTGCAGAACGTGATCAATAGAGAAATGTGGAAAACACCAAAAAGCACAAGGGGAAAACTATTTACGATTATACTACCCAGAAGTCATCACTATTAATATTTTAGTGTGCATATATATATGTATATAAACACACACATGCATTTTAATTTGTATTACAAAAGAACTATCATACTGTCCTTCCTGTGTTATAACATTTTAAATTTGGCAATATGTTATATTCATTTTCCCATAGTATTCATATAAAAATGTATTTTGCAATATTTTTGTTAATAGATTTTATTAGTTCAATTCTATGGAGATAGATGAATCATTTCCATTTTTCTATCATATATAATATTGCAGGGCACATGGTTGCACAGATGTCTTTGCACTCATTTGACATTTTCTTCAGAATAAGATCCTAAAAGTGAAATTGTAGGGTCAAAGTTTTAAGTGTTCTGGTAAATGTTGCCGTGTTACCCTTTATAGTGAAAGGTGATACCAGTTTGCTCGCACCAGCAGTGTATGGAAATAGCCATTTCAAGACTGGTTAATAGTGGGCACTGACTTTTTAATCTTTTTCATTTTGATAGGTATAAAATGGTATCTCAATATTTAATATGGCACTTCTTTGATTATGAGTCTAAATATATTTACATGTGTTTCATGGTCGGTTAAACTTTTTTGTGTGATTTGCTTCTTTAGGTCATTGGCCTGTTGCCTGGATCATCTTTTTCTTATTTCTTTGTGTTGATAACTCACTGGTAGCATAGTAGAGTGGTGATTAATGTGAAGCCCAACTGCCTGGGCCCAAATCCCACTCTATCTCTTACTGGCTGTGTAATCCTGGGTGAATTACTTAGCCTCTCTGTGCCTCAGTTTTATCATCTATAGAATGAACAATCATGCCTATCTCAGAGTATTGTTGTGAGAAGTAAATAAGTTAGTATATGTAAAACATTTGAAACATTGTTGGGCATATAGCAATTGCTAAATAAATGTGATTATTATAAATACTTAAGATACTCTCTATATAGTAAGGACAGGGACCCTTTATTATATAAGTTGCAAATACTTTCCCCTATTTTCTCAATTTTGTATATTGCCTTTTACTACAAAATCAAATTTATTATTATTTTTTTGTCACTTCTACCATGATGTAATGCATATAAATTTCTTTCTTGTTCCAGGCTTATGTAAACAGTCACCATATTTTCATCCAAGGTTTTGTTTGCTTTCTCATTTGTTCACTTCACTTTAAAAATTTTAATTACTTAGCCTATATGGAATTAATTTTGGTAAACAGAATGAGGTAAGATACTAATATTATTGCTTTTTGAAATCTCAGTACTATTTATTGAATAATCTCTCATGTTTATTGTATGGTGAATAATTATATATACTTCTTAAAGTTTCCAGACTTCCTATTCCATTTCACGGGGTTCACTATCCTTCTACCACTGATGCCACATTACTCAAATTATTGTAGCTTTAAAATATATCTTACTTTCTGGCATTGAAGGTGCCTCCTTTGTTATTACTCTTCTTATTTTCTTAGCTATCACATCTCATTAACTTCAGAATTTAATTTTTTAATTCTAAAATTTTAATTTTAAATTAAATTAATTATTTTAAATTAAATTAATTAAATTTAATTTTTTAATCCCAAATAATCTTTTTTATTGAAATTGAATTAAGTGTATAAATTACTGTGAAATGAATTGATATCATTACATTGCTGGCTTTTCTCATTTAATAAGCCAGTTTATGTCTATTCTTCAAATATTTAACATATTTCAATAAAATTTGTTTTGTTTTTTTTCCACCAAGGCTGATTTTCTCAGAAAAGTCATGGTAAAAACACATAAAAAATGGTTTATAAAAAAATATATAGGTTCCACATATTTCTTTTGATTAATTCCTATGTATTTTGGGTTTTGTTGTGCTTTGGGAATAGAAAAGTTTTCCATCATACATAAACTTTGCTGTTATTAAAGTTTACATCACATATGGGAGAAAGTTTTTTCTTTTTGTGTTTTTTGTAACTGGTTCTCTATCCAAACTGGCCTATTTATACTAGTAGATGTTGTTACCTGATAGGGCTTTTACTAGTATCGTATAAGTCAAATAGTAGTTTTGTGTCATCTTTTGTGAGATTTATACCTATTTTTTTTTCTTGTCTCATTACTACTCAAATTTCTAAAACGTTAAAAGCTTGCAGAGCTTCTGAATATTCCTTGTCTGGTTTCAGTTTTTACTTGTTGGAGGTAGCTTGCTGGAAGTAGCTGTTCCATGTTGGTGTCATAACTAAGAACAGATTTTTCACTGAGCAAAGTCACGAAGGCCTTGTCACGTCCGTGGTAAAATCATTTCATATCCCTTGTGGTTGCAATTGCACAAGGGTGGAACCATTTACTGTCTTGTGTTCAGCATGACTTAATCTGCATGTATTATATGATTTAATTTTCCTAACAGCCCTGTAAAGTAGATATTGCTATCCCTATGTTCAGATGAGGAAGCCAAAATTCAGAACATGTGAGTTGCCTAATCCCTAGTCACACAGCCACCATATGACAGCAGAGACAATTGAGCTAATCCTGCTCGGTTTTTTTCCTGGCAGGTTATGGCTTAACTGACTGAACCACGCAGATGCCCCTTGTTGAGAATGATTTTTTAAAAATCTGTTGTGAGGGCACCTGGGTAGCTCAGTGGGTTAAGCCTCTGCCTTTGGCTCAGGTCATGGTCTCGGGGTCCTGGGATTGAGTCCCGCAACGGGAGCCTGCTTTCCTCCTCTCTCTCTCTCTCTCTCTCTGCCTGCCTCTCTGCCTACTTGTGATCTCTGTCTGGCAAATAGATGAATAAAATCTTAAAAAAAAAAAATCTGTTGTGAGGGCCCTCATTTTCCCCAAAGGTAATTAGGAAGTTTCTCCAATTTATTTGTTCTTTGTCTATTGCCACTTCAACTGAGTTCATGTCTGAAATTCTTTCACACATGGCTTAAGCCTATAAATTTGGGAGCCTTTAAAAGAAATTAAGTAATTTTTTTAATCATTGGATTATGTTATTAAGATTAGCCACTACACCTTCAGTTTAACCAGGAGGAAATGCTTTGCATTTATATCTAGGACACATTTACTCTAGTGGCATTAAAAAGACACAGACAGACATGTGAAAGTTACTAACTACTTGATATTAATTAATTACTTCATCTTACTTGTGCTATTTTGGACTTTAAGTTTCCCGTTAGAGAATAGATCTTTCATTAAGTGTTAGGTCAGGTTTATCTTCCCCATACATATCCCATATTTTCAAACATTAAATAAAAGCTCTGACAGTTTCTAAGTTTAGGGGTGAGAACTGATTTTATTATAGTTTTTGGAAAGCAGCCCCAAGAGATGCAGACAGCAAAAGTTTTTCACCTGGTGGGGCTTCATGAAAGGGTGTTTTCATTTACTTCAGAGGATATCATATATATAATTTCCAGATACAATGTATCTTGATGTACAGGAGTTGGAAAGCAGAATGCATTTTCTAGAAAAGGAGGCTGTGAAATCAAGCCCCAGCACAATTGCCAGCCGTCCAGGGGCCAGAACAACGGTGACTGAGCTTTTCTGCAAGCCTCTCGGATACTAATGAATTGACTCAGATACTTGAACTCGTAGGTGCCTGGATGGTGCAATTCCAGTTCCCAAAGAACTTTTGGGTGTAGGTGCCTTCAAGTAAAAAATTCACCACTAGAGATTACTTTTCCTGCTTAGATAGTCCTCTTTTCACAATGCCCTGGTGAGATGGTTTAATTAGGCTCTAATTCTTTGATTTCTCAGAATGATTTCTGTTCTGATGAGACCAGCAGGAAGAAAGACAGGGAAAGATGAAGAGCTGAAGAGGGGACAGAGTCTGGGGAAAGTATGACAAGACCATGAGGCAGCCCAGCTCATTCCTGCCAGCCAGCCTCTTGGGAACTGCTTCCTCCTCTGCTTGCTTGACTTGACTCTGCCATTGTTTGTCCCCTGAACAAGATGGTCACTTCTGAGAGGTCATCTGAAGTCCTAGAAAAAAATCCTTAAACTTCTGTTTCCTTCTTGGGTATGTGAGGACTCTGATTCCAACTAGGCTTATTGGGAAACCTTGAGGAATATTCTTTGCAGGGGAGTGAGCACAATGATGATACTGTTGCTGCGGCTTTTTGGATCACACTCTGTTACAGTAACTTGAGGGTAGTCCACCCCTTGTAACATGACTGGTATATAAAGGGGATATAAAGCCAATCAGCTCCCTCCCTTCTTTCCACCATGCTTCTTGGAGAATGGGCTCATTATAGTACTTGCCTTTTGGGAAGTACTATAACAATAGTACTATAGTACTATAGGGCTAGCAAGTGACTGCTCCTGATCATTTGACACTTGGTCTATTCATTAATTAGCCAGTCACCTACACTTCAAATAAATGCAAAATTTTTAAAATTTTTTTAAAGGTTTTATTTATTTATTTGACAGAGAGAGATCACAAGTAGGTAGAGAGGCAGGCAGAGCGAGAGAGGGGGAAGCAGGCTCCTCGCCAAGCAGAGAGCCCAATGCAGGGCTCGATCCCAGGACCCTGGGATCATGACCTGGGCTGAAGGCAGAGGCTTTAACTCACTGAGCCACCCAGGTGCCCCGCAAATGTTTTTAAATGTTTAAAATATTTTTAAATTTTAAAGTATTATTTTTCTGTAAACTTTTAGTATCAGAACCCTGTAATTCACAGCCTTTAAAAATTTAAACCCTGCTTATCCTACCATGCTGTAGTTAATGCACTTTAAAAAATTATAACCTGACTTTTGTATCAACATGGATGGGACTGGAGGAGATTATGCTCAGTGAAATAAGTCAAGCAGAGAGAGTCAATTATCATATGGTTTCACTTAACATGTAGATCATAAGAAATAACATGGAGGACATGGGGAGATGGAGTGGAGAAGGGAGTTGGGGGAAATTGGAGGAGGATACTAACCATGAGAGACTATGGACTCTGAGAAAACAAACTGAGGGTTTTGAAGGGGCAGGAGGTGGGACACTGGGTGAGCCTGATGGTGGGTATTATGGAGGGCACGTATTGCATGGAGCACTGGGTGTGGAGCATAAACAATGAATTCTAGTACACTGAAAAGAAATTTTAAAAATAAAAAATAAAAAAAATTACAACCTGAGGTTTTCTTTAGAATTTAGATCCTTCCTTTCAACCCTCCTTTCTTTCCTTTCTTTTTCAACACTCATTGACCCCCAGGCATTGTGACAGGCATTGTCCTGAAGGAACTCTGACTTGGGATGCTTTGTTATGGTTGCATAGCACAGATGTCTGTTGAAGCAAAGAGAAGGTGACCTAACATCAGTTCTTCTTTCCCTCCAGGGATTTAACACTGACCTTTAGCTTCATTTTCACTTAAAAACCTCATTTTTCAAAGAGTTCCTCACCCTAAACCAGTTACTTATTTTTTCCCTCTTTACTCTCATAATCAAAAACCATTCATTAGTCACTTGAGTGATTTGCTGTTATCTCAAGCTGTCATCTCCTATCTCCTTGGCTGCTTCCTCAAATGCTTTGAGATGTTTGACACCTGGAATTCCTACTCCAGCCATGCTTTTTGGTGAGCATTAGTGACCACATAGCTGATCCCTCTGATGTTCCTTCTCTTGGAGATCTCCTCAGTTCCAAAGATCATCACCTCTTTTCCATTGTAGCTTTTCACAACACAGCCTCATCTTGGATTTTGCCATCTAGTGGGGTTGCTTCACCCATGTGGTCCTAGAGGCCAGCAGCCTACCCTGATCATGGTTCCTGACCTCCCTGCTCTGTCACTCCCTTTCTCATTATGTCAGCTCTTGGATCTCACCAGGGCCTTCAGTTCCTTCCACTTCAAGTGGATCAGCCTTCTTTTCTTTTTTTTATGAAGTTCAATTAATTCAACATACAGTACATCGTTAGTTTTTGGTGTAGTGTTCAATGCTTCATCAGTTGTGTGTAATACCCAGTGCTCATCGGATCATGTCAGTCTTCTTTTAATTTGTTTTCTTTCCTGGACAACATAGACCTTGTTCGGTGTCTGTTGTGTGTGTGTAGGAATGTATGCTATATCTATTTTGCTTCAGATTATCTATTTTTACTGATACAGAATTTACATGTAGTAAGATATAAAGGTCTTAGTTGCAGGACATGAAGAATTTTTATGTATGTATCACCTGTGTAACTACCACCCAGATCAAGATATAGAACATTTCCGTTACCCCATAGAATTCTGTACAACTCCCTTCCAGTTAATAACCACTCTCTAGATATACCCACTATCGTGAGTTCTAATCAGCAAAGATCAGTTTTGCCTATTCTTGAGTTTTCTATAAGTGGAAAAGTCTCTGCTTCATAGAAATCAAGATTTAAATAAATTGTTACTGGTCATCACATGGTAGAAATTGGAGTTTTAAATGTGTTCCATTAGCTTCATGCACACACGCACACACACACACACACACACACACACACACACACATACACACACACAGCTATTACAAAAAAGAGGAAAAAATTTTTTATCTCATATGTTATTGAAATTTAAAAAAATTTTTTTTTTAAGATTTTATTTATTTGACAGAGAGAGAGATCACAAGTAGGCAGAGAGGCAGGCAGAGAGAGGGGGAAGCAGGCTCCCCACTGAGCAGAGAGCCAGATGCGGGGCTCGATCCCAGGACCCTGAGATCATTATCTTAGCTGAAGGCAGAGGCTTAACGCACTGAGCCACCCACGTGCCCCTGTTATTGAGATTTTTGTCCATTCCTCAGAGTTGTCGGTCACTGGAAACCCTCCTCTATCAGTCTGGACATCTTGTGTCATTTAACTTAGTGTCTTAATGCTCGGGGTTCATCCCCAAATACAACTCCAGGAAAGGGAAAGAGACTTTCTGTGTCTTTCTTCCTCTAATTCTACCTTACTTACAGAGGAATGCAGTTGGGCTCAAGCAAAGACATCTTTGGATGGGAACAAAAGATGCTTTTTGGGAGTCATGCTCCTATGCAAATAGGGCCACAATAGCTGTAGGGCAAGCATGTTATGCCTTGATTTGAGCAGGGAAGGAAACACAATTTGTTATAATTTTGACTGTGCATATCCCTTTAAGCCTTCCAATATAATATTGTGCAAGGTATTATTGGTCTAATTTGTCCAGGACCTGTGTTGTATGAAAGAGAAGATACAATGTCAGGATCCAAAGGAATCAACCACAATTAGTTTGTCTCAGTTTCTGTGTGGTCTCCAGATGACTTTCTATGTGTTCCCAGAAGTCCACTTTGGGTCCTCTTTTCTCCTCCCTCCATATTCTCTCCTTGGGGAATTTCATCATCATCCGCCATGGCCTCAGCCACCATCTCTATGGGTGTGACTCTCATATATGTTCGTCTCAACCCAACCTTGGACTGAGCCCTTGACCCTTCCACCCTTCCTGGATATCTCCACATGCAAGTCCCACAGGCATCTATAAGCCAATAGGTCCTGAACTGGACTCAAACCCTCCTCTTCTCCATATCTGTTCACCCTCCTGCAGTCTTGGTATCGATGAGGTGAGTCTCCCCATACTCTCTCTTGTGAGTTATACCTCATCAACTTTCCTTGATCTGTCCCTTTCTCTCCACTTGTACCGTCATTGCCCTAGTTCAGGGCCATCATCTCCAGCCAGATCTTTCTTTTTTTTTTTTTTTTAAGATTTTATTTATTTATTTGACACAGAGAGAGAGAGAGATCACAGGGAGGCAGAGAGGCAGACAGAGAGAGGGGAGGAAGCAGGCTCCCTGCTGAGCAGAGAGCCCGATGCGGGGCTGATCCCAGAATCCTGAGATCATGACCTGAGCCGAAGGCAGAGGCCTAACCCACTGAGCCACCCAGGCGTCCCCAGCCAGATCTTTCTGAAAACCTCTGTTCTGTTCCCTTTACCTGTTCTGCTCCTCCTGCTGGGGGGATCTTTCTGACACAGTACCTGATCTTACTCTCTGATTCAAAATGCTTCAGTGACTTCACATTTCAACCTCTTCATTTGGCATGCAAGCCTTTCTTAATCGGGCCCCTGCCTACTTGCCCAGACTTATCACCTTGCTACTCTCCCTTCAAACTTTGACTATTGTTTGAATAGACTCTGTGCTATGCCTTTGTGCTGCTGTTGGTTCATAACACTCTCAAGAGCTTCCTTAGTGTAACTTGAAACTGGCCCCTGTACTTACAGCTCAGAGAGAGACTGAAGAGGCAGGCCACTCCAGGTTGGTATGTGGTAGTTATAATAAGCAAAGGGAACTTACATAGGAGGTATGTCTTGGGTGGCAGCAAGATGAATGGATCCCCATACTTACCTGCCAAGCCTTAAAAGTTTACAAAGAGGCCTTAACGGGGTTTAGTCACATATGCTGTTCAGGCATTCTTTTTTTTTTTAATATTTTACTTATTTATTTGACAGAGAGAGAGATCACAAGTAGGCAGAGAGGCAGGCAAAGAGAGGGGGGAAGCAGGCTCCCCGCTGAGCAGGGAGCCCAATGCAGGGCTCGATCCCAGGACCTTGAGACCATGACCTGAGCTGAAGGCAGAGGCTTAGCCCACTGAGCCACCCAGGTGCCCCTGTACAGGCATTCTTAACATCACATTAGTATCTCAAGAGTAGGCCCTTGGAGCAGCCTCTGGGAGCAGCAAAGGCAAGCAGAATCTATATGCTAAGGAAAGGATGAGGAGTCTCTGAATGCCCAGGGTCCAGCTCACAGGTCATCTGGTGGTCATGTCTTCTTGATGATGTTCCCCCAAATCTGCTGTTCACATTTCCTGAAATACCGCCTTTCTACTGTCTATCTGGGAAGAGTAGGGCAACCTCCATGCTACCCTGTTTGTGAAGTCTTCCTTAATTCCCTAATTCTTAAGCATAGGGTCTTCAGTTCTACAGACACAAGGGGATGAACTCTGCAAACAACTTGAGGGGGCTTTGAAAGCAGTCCCATGGGGGCAAGCATCATTCTGTATTGTAAATGTCTGTATTCTCTATCTCCTGCTCATCTATAAGAGGGCAGAGTCTTATTCAGCCTTGTACAGAGATGATGCTATCACCTGTTGAATGAGTGAATGAATGAGTAGTATAGCATTGTGTTAGATACTTTGCAAATAAGTTGGACACCATTTCTACCTTCTTCAGACTTATCTGTGGAAAGAATGAGGAAGACTGGAAAGGTAAAAGACCAACCAATAAACAGCTATTCTTTGGGAAATACTTATCTTGGGTTTTTGAACAACAGGTGAAAGGCCTTTTAGGTGAGTGTGTAATGGGAGAGACTCTAGGAAATTACCTTCTTTTTCTGATTAATCAGTGGAGGCTTGACAACTGGGGAAGCTGGGACTTCAGGACCTGGGACTGGGGTGGGAGTGAAGGGGCTTGTTCAGAGGGCAGGGAAGGATTTTCCAGGCACTGGGTGTGTTTTTGGAAGAGGCATCTGTGCATGAGTAGGAAGTTGCTAGGAAGGCACTTAGAGCAGTTTTGCCTGAGTAGTAACAGGGTCTGCAGCCCAGGAGTGAGATAAACAATGAGATTGTGAGCTAATTCAGGGCACGCTGACTAAGACCCTGGATCCTAATTACTTGGATCTTGTTCCTTTCAAGTGTGCTCAGATAGCCCACCCCTAGGGATCACATCAAATTCCTCTAGGAATTGTCAGTCTTAAGGGCTGATCTATCATAGTTGCCAACTGAGTAGTGTTCTTTCCCCAGGGCTGCTGAGGACAGAAATTAAGTCAAAAAAAGCTTACTCTGCCTATTTCCCACCCACATATGTACACATACACACAAGAGTGAGTACTCTTTCACAAACTCACAGTATTTCAAGTGAGAAAGAATGTGAGATCATAATATTTGAGACAATTTTGGGAGAGGCCATTTGATGTCATCTCTAAGATTTTCATTGTTCTCTTCTGGAGTGGAGGCAGGTTAATGTGTCATTGTACCACATGTTTGCACGTATGTGGTTCAACTTGTATAAACACCAAGTTTGCAAACTTGGCATTATTAGTTTCCTATAATAAAAGAAGTAATTAGGCATCAGAGGAGTTAAGTGGCTTGCCTTTGATCACAGAATTACTTTGGACAAGTTACAACTTTCTAAGCCTGAGTTTTCTTAATTCTATAAAGGGGATGATGATACTGTACTGGCTATTGTAGTTATTGCCCCAAATTCTGTTCTGCTGCTCCTCCATTGTGTGGCAAGCAGTTACCTTTTTAAAAAGAGAGAGTACGGGCCCCCGGGTGGCTCAGTCTTTAAATGTCCAACTATCCAACTCTTGATTGCAGCTCAGGTCTTGATCTCAGTGTCGTGAGTTTAAGCTCTATGTTGGAGAGCTTGAACATGGAGATTACCTTAAAAAAAAAAAAAAAAAGGAGAAGAGAGAGGTGTGGTTGTCAGCTTTGAGTAGTTATTCCCGAATGTAGTTGAAAATGTGTGGGGGGATATTCTTGATCATCATGATGACTAGAAGGGGACACTACTGACATTTAGTGGGATAGACCCACTCCTGACCATAGACAGAATTCTGATGGGTTTGAGTCAATCAGGATAAGCCTTCCCCTTTGCCACAGTAAGATGGATGTACCCTTAAGGGATTGCCTTCCAAGATGAAAAACTGTGAAGGAGCTGGAAGGACAGATATATAGAAACATTAACAAGTGGTGTCATTGATGGTAGAGGTTTGGCTCTTAATCATACCTGCCTTGTATTTTTTCCTACTGTTTCTTGTGGTTTCATCTGATTCACTCCAAGACCACCTCTTTCAATACTCTTTTATTTCTTATAGCATCAAAGTCAATGCTTTATGTATAAAGTATTCTCAGTAAATTGTTGCTGAGTTCAATTGCGTAGTTTGGTGACTAAGATCTAGCCTAGGGCTGCGTGGGTTGCTCAGTTGGTTTAGCATCTGCCTTCAGCTCACGTCATGTTCTGAGGGTCCTGGGATCAAGCCCTGCACTGGGGGGGGGGGTCCCTGCTCAGTGGGGAGCCTGCTTTTCCCTCTCCCTCTGCCCTCCCCACTTCCAGCTGCTGCTCACTCTTCTCTCTCTCACGCTGTCTCTCTCTCTCAAATAAATAAATAAAATCTTAAAGAAAATCTAGCCAGAAGTATGGACTTAGGAGAAAGTTTCTAGTTTTTACTGGCACTGCTAGTCTGACGTCAGCTAAGGTACAGTTGGACTAGATCAATAATTTCTTAGATTCTCAGGGTTAGAAGGGTCCTTAAAGATTGTGGGACTCCCAACATTCCCACCTGTGCCACAGTTCTGGGTAGCCTTAACTCACACCCACAAATATTAATGGTTAATTTAAAAATTCCCTATATATGTATGAGTATATATATTTGTATGTTTTAAATTTTTTTTTTAAATTTTATTTATTTATTTGTCAGAGAGAGTGAGCACAGGCAGACAGAGAGGCAGGCAGAGGCAGAGAGAGAAGCAGGCTCCCTGCCGAGCAAGGAGCCCGATGCGGGACTAACAAAAGATAATATATTGTCTCTTGCTCAGCAACATGGTGTTTTACTTTATAGTATTTCTTTGATATATTTCTATATCATCAAATATCTTCTAATATAATAATAATGAAAAAATTGCTAATATTTATTCAATGTTAACAATAAACCAAGCATTGACTAATTGAAATTATATAATAACATAAATTATATATATGTGTGTATATACATGAATCCTCCATTTTCTGTTCAATATCTGAATTTCTTCTTGAGGCATTCATACACATCAGGTTTCTAGCCATTTTACCTCAAAGAAGTATATACTTATATGTAATTATAATTACATACTTAAATACTCATACTTAAGTATAAAAGTATCATATATATTATATATTATATATAAATATATAGCATATAAAAATAACATATTATTTTATAATTATGTACTTGGTATATTAATATCAATAGAGAATCATAATAAATATATAAGATATAAATATATACTATATAATTATAATAAACATATAATATATAAATGTACAAATATTATACATTATATAATTATATATTTATTGTAAATATATAATTATAAAAGAATATGTTATTGTATATTATATACAAATACATAAATATACATTTACATATAATTTATTTATATATAATTATATAAGTATATATTACATATAATTATATATAAATAAATATATATTACATATAATTATATATGAATAAATATATAAATTATATAAATATATAAACATATATAATTATATATAATAATATAAATAAAATTTATTTTATATATAAAAATATATATTTGTATATAATTATATGAATATACTTATATAAAATATATATATATAATTGGTGTTCACATCCCTTGTGTAATTGCTTTCCTTTGAGTGTGAATGAGATCTGTGACTTGCTTCTAACTAGACTATGGCAAAGATGATGGATGTCACTTTCATGATTATGTAACATTATATAAGGTTCTATTTTGGTAGCAGACTAGCTTTGGTCACTCTCTTTGCTGGCTTGATGGAGTAAGCAGCTATGTTGCATGGAACTGAAACCACTTCTAGTAGCTGAGGAAAACCTCTAGGATCTGAAGGTGGCCTTCAGCTGACAACCAGTAAGAATCAGGGGTTCTCAGTCTTACAGACACAAGAAAATGAATTCTACAAACAACTTGAATGAACTTAAAAACAGTAAGCTTCCAGATAAGAACACAGCCCAGCCAATACTGGGATTGCAGTTGTATGGGTTCCTGAGTAGAATGCCCGCTGAAGTCATGTCTTGACTCCACGGAAGTTGTGAGATAATAAATGCATATTGTTTTAAGTTTCTATATTGTAGTAATTTGTTATAGAGCCTAGAAAACTAGTCCAACCCTATTTTACAGATAAGGTAACAGAGGCACAGAGGAGCTAAATAAATTGCCCAAGGTCATGCAGTGGCAAAGCTGTATATCAATCCTGGCTTCAGAGCTCATGCTCTTACTCACTCTACTTGTTTGCTTCTACAGCGTAGTTAAGGGCAGTGGCAGAAATATTATCCAAACACACCCATGGGCTCTTAGAATTCTGTGAGCCAGGACTCCAACTTCCAAACAGAACAGAAGAGTATGCTCTGGTGTATCTGACCAATCCAAGAAGAAATATCTGATGTTTCTGATGTTGGAGGTTCTCCATCAGACAACTCAGCTAGGTTCCACTATAGTGAAACCAAAATTGGCCAAACCCCATTGAAAGGCCAGAGCTTCCAGCCAGTTTTTAAGTCCCTATTTAAATGAGCAGATAACCAAGGAATACCAGACCCCCAAGAACAGCCTCAAATGAAAGAGACCAAAATAATGAAATAAACAACTAGAGAAACCAATGCAAAAAGGGGGGAGGGAGATTTATGGAAAGAGAAAAACACTTAAAGGAAAAAAGCTATTATTAATGTCTTTAGAAATATAAAAATATTTTAATCATAAAATGAAAATAAGATACTAGAAAAGGCAATCAATAGAACAAAAAGTGCTCTCAGAAATTAACAAAACGGCACAAAAAGTGAATATTTCAACAGAAGGTTTGGAAGATGCTGTTGAGGAACTATCCCAGAAATTAGAAAGAAACAAGATAGAAACATCGTTGATAAATTAAAGATAGAATAATAAGAGGATCAGCCTGGGAAGTGCAGTTTCTGAATAAAAGTGTCCAAAAGAGGGAACAGAACAAACCAAGGGGAGGAAGTCATCAACAAAGTAATTCAAGTACATTTCCCAGAACTGGAAGACATGAGTTTCCTGTCTGAAATTGCCTATTGAGTGCCCAGCACAATGCAAGAAAACAGACCCACACCCAGGACACAGCATTGTGAAATTTCAGGACACTTAAGACAAGGGGACAATCTTAAAAACTTCAAGGGAGACAAAACTGATCATGCAAAGAATGGCTATCAGAATGACTTTTCAATAGTAATATTAGAAGCTAGAATGCAATTTAGAATCAAGTGTGAGGTAGAATAAAGATATATTTAGTCTTGAAACATTAAAATTCTTTTACCTCCCACACAACCTTTCTTAAGAAGCTGCTGTGGGATGAACACCACTAAAACAATGGAGAAAACCAAATTAAGAGTGAGACAAGAGATACAGGAAACAGGAGAAAGGTGATGGGAATCTCCAGGTGATGGTAAGGGCAGTTCCCAGACAGCCACTGTGCACTAAGCATGGAGAATAGCCAGTCCACATTAGGAAAAGCTGGGAGGCTCTGAGACAGGCTTCTTTGGGGGTAAAATGGCTATAAACCTGATGTGTATGATTGTCTCAAGAAGAAATTCATATATTGAATAGAAAATGGAGGATTTATATTACTAAGTACTTTAAAAAAATAAGCAAAGGCAAAAAAGGGAGATTTGCATTAATTTCAGAGGAATCATGAAGATGTTTAGGAAAGGAAAATAATCATGGTTTGCATCATGGTTCAATTCTGAATAGGGTTTATTTATAATAATATAAACACTAAATATTGATCTAACCAAAATTACATAAACTATGTTTAAATAGTAAAGAGATGGAGAAGGTAGGTATATTGTGGGTGAGGAGTGAAAGAGAATAAAATCATAGCATTGTGGAGAGTTAATGGAGAATGCCTAATCCTGAAAAATCAAGAAGTAGTAATATAAGGAGATTATTTAGAAATATAGAGATAAAAATTTTCAGAAGAATCACCTAGAAAAAAAAAACAATTGAAAGTGGTTGCCTCCAGTGAGGAACTTTTTGTAACAAATCTTGTAAAACTATTAAACTCCTTAAATTGTGTGCATGTTTAACTTTGATTTAAATTTTTTTTAAGAGTATACTTCCCCTTCTGTGTTCTTTATCTTTGAAATGTTTAAGAATACCTTTGAGGAGGGTAATGTAAAGGTGATTTAAGCATTCTGAGGTTGATTGAGGAAATCTAGATTTTCTTCTAAGCCTGGAGTGTGATGAGCTAATGATTTTCAGCAATGGAACCATCTAGTTTCTAAAGCAATTGACTTCCCATTGAGCAGTGGATAAGTTCTTCCTGAAACCGAAGTATAGCTTCAGATAATCTCTGCCATTGGTTCTAGTATTACTACTTGGGACACAAGGGGTAAGTTCAATGCCTCTTCCTTATCAGCCTCCTTGAAAGATGATTAGACATTAGACATGATTTTCATCATTGACAAACTATTTCTTTTCTTTTTTAAAGATTTTATTTATTTATTTATTTGTCAGAGACAGAGAGGGAGAGAGAACGAGTGAGCACAGGCAGACAGAGTGGCAGGCAGAGGCAGAGGGAGAAGCAGGCTCCCTGCCGAGCAAGGAGCCCGATGTGGGACTCGATCCCAGGACGCTGGGATCATGACCTGAGCCGAAGGCAGCTGCTTAACCAACTGAGCCACCCAGGCGTCCCGACAAACTATTTCTATTCCCACACCTGCTTGCATGGTTTTTGGTCTTCTCACATCCTATTACAGTCCACTACTAAAGAAAGGGAAAGAGGGAGTGTGTTCAAAACAAAACGGATTATTCCAACTGTGTTATGCCCCTAGGACAACTCTTCCTTGGCTGTGAAGTTTAGCAAAGAGCAGAGACTCCAGAGCCAGCCAGACTAGGTGTAGATTCAGCTTTGAGACTTTGTAGCTGTGTAACTTAGAATGAACTATATGACCTCCTCAGTCCTTCAGTTCCCTTGTTTCTAAAATGGGACAATGTCAGCATTTTTCTCATGGGATTGTGAAAATTAAATGATGCGATATATGCCCAGCACTTAGGCCAAAGACTGATACATAGTGAGTGTTCAGTGAGTGTTATCTATTAACTTTTCCCCTATCATTCTTTTGATGTAGCCCAAAATACTTATCCATAGAATGATCAATCAAACAAGTAATGTGCTGAGTTCCTACTTCATGCTAGGTGCTGGAAATGAGGGGAGTAAGACCAGCTCTTATCTGGAGGAGTCAGTGGTCCATCACCCTGTTGACTCATTGATCTAATTAAGAACTAAAATCCTTTACACTTGTTTTATTTTCTCATTTTGAAAAAATAGAACATATTTTTAAATATCAATTGCTTTATCAAAAGTATACATGTATATCATTTAGAAAGTTAAGTAGTATTAAAAAGTTTATAGCAAAATACAGTGATCTCCTGCATTGTTCTTTACACTACTTCCAGTACCCCTTCCTAGAGACAATCACTTTTGATTCTCTTGGCCATTTCTCCTGGAGTATGTATCTTGGCACTTCCAAATAATATGCCTAGATTTTACTATTTTGATTTGTGACTTTTAGACATTTTCTATCACCTGTTATGGTACATAAGCATCCATAATACATAATTCTCTTACATCACCTTCTCCTCTGTTCCTGTGTCACATGCTCCTAAGATAATACACACGTTGATTAAATCAACTTCTGTACTTATATAACTTGTCTAGGCAATTACAATTTACCGTTGAACATGTAGACTGTAGTTGTTTCTTTTCTTCTTGTTTTTCCTGAAATTAATTGTTGCCCCTCCTCTCCTACTCCCACTCCAGCCATTTACATAATGTTCTTTGTATCTACCTTCAGATTGACACAGATGAACCAAAATTAGGTAATCTACCAGTCTCTTTCTCTTAAATAGAGACTCCCCATCCCCACCCCAATCCAATTCTGCCTGGGTTGAATGCTCTCCATGCTGTTGCAGAGCTGTCATATTAGGATATTCCTTTCCTTATTAACCTTGGAATTTCCTGTTTTTCTTCCAAGTTGGATTCCTTACATATTCCTCTTTCTTGGTTTACTCTCTTGTTTTGGTGGAGAATATCCTCTAGTAGACAAGACGAAAAGGATCCTTCCTTTGTCTCCAGTGTTCTGAACACAGTAAATGTTCCTGGGCATGGGCCTATTTTCACTTATTATGCTGGGCCCTCAGTGGCCCTTTCAGGAAACCCGGAAACTCCCATTTTTCACTTCTGAGAAATTTGTTTGAATTATTTTATTGATGATTTCCTCCCCTTGGTTTTCTGTTCCCTGTTTCTGAAACTCTTGTTAATTAGATATTGGAAATCCTGCAGTTGGTCCTCTGATGTCTTTATTTTTCTTTTCTGTTGTTCCCTTTGTGTCTTACTCTCCTTTTTAGGAGAATACCTCCACTTTTTTTTCTGATCCCTTTTTCAGTTTCTCATTATTACTATAATGTTTATTAATTTCTAATATTTCTCTTTTTTGTAATATTTGTAATATCTCTTTTTCATACTTCCCTATATTGCTTGATACTGTATCTTATCTTGCTTGACACTGTATCTTATTTTACTGAGAGTACTAATGACACTTTTTTTTTAATTTTAGAGAGAGAGAAAAAACATGCTCATGGAGGAGGGGCGGAAGGAGAGAGAGAGAGAGAGAAAATCTCAAGCAGACTCCCCACTGAGTGTGGAGCCAGATATGAGTGCAATCCCAGAACCAGGAGATCATGGCCTGAGCTGAAACCAAGAGTTGTACACTCAATTGAATGAGCCACCTAGGCTCCCCTTAACTGCACTGTTTAATTTCTTTAATCCCAATTTATTTTGTTTCCTTCAAGTTGTTTTTATCTATTTGTTTTGTTATCTAGTTTTCTTGTTTCCAGCCTTCCTTAGAAATCTGGTAATCCTTGAATGCCTGCTCTGTATTAGAGTAGAAGATTAAAAAAACTAATTGGAATCTCTGGGCTTGTTGGGGCTTGTTGACTGAGCTTCACCGTAGCATGAAGCACTGATTATTGTAGGAAACCTGATTTAATTTTTTCTAAAACTAAAGGATTTAGTTCATCTTTTTTTAAAAAAAGATTTTATTTACATATTTGAGAGAAAACAAGGGCGAAAGAGATCCCAGAGGAAAAGGGAGAAGCAGACTCCTGTTGAGTAGAGAGCCCGACCCAGGGCTGGATCCCAGGACCCCGAATCATAATCTGAGCTGAAGGCAGTCACTTAACCAGCTGAGACACCCAGGTGCCCATTTTCTGGTCTTTTTTCTTGGGCTGGTCACATTCTCCAGAAAGAAACTTTTCTTTTCTCCTGTCAAGTTCATAGGGTTATGCTGCCAGTGTTCTGGTAGCCAACTGGGGAAATAGGGCTGGGAGTCTTAGCATTTTATGGTCACTATATGCCCTAGTTTGTGGTTCTATTCCCAAAACCAATGGCTGAGCTGGTTGACCACCAATCCACAAAAAATTTCTTCAAAGAATAAACCTACCATTTTCTAGCAGGTGTGGGGAAGAGCAGGGTGTAGACTCAGTGATAAAGAGCTGGGAGGCAATAGAAGCTCTAATTGCTTTCTCAAACCGCTTTCACTCAGCCTTTCTTTGGTTTTCTTCGCCTTAACTTTCAAGTGTCCGGGACTGCAAGTTCCTGAGTCTTTTGAGGATTACTGTAAATTTTGATGGTTTTCCGTTTTTGCCATTGTTGGCTTAATGTTCTATGGTGTGCTAAATTGCTTCAACCCCAACTACATATGAGCTGCCTCATTCATGAGGATTACATTTCTTTCTTCCTGTTTCTGTTTTCCCTCCCTCTCTTTTTCTGTTTTCATTACTCTCTTTTTCTAGATATTGGCCTTCCTGGATTAATCTTCTACCTAAAAACAAAAACAACCAAACAAAACCTTTTTCTCTTTTCCATTTCTTTCTCTTTTTCCTATTCTTTCTGGGAATTTGCTCATTATTTATTTAGCTTATCACGGGGCACCTGGGTGGCTCGGTGGGTTAAAGCCTCTGCCTTCAGCTCAGGTCATGATCCCAGAGTTCTGGGATTGAGCCCCGCGTTGGACTCTCTACTCAGCGGGGAGCCTGCTTCCCCCTCTCTCTCTCTCTGCCTGCCTCTCTGCCCTTGTGATCTCTGTCTGTCAAATAAATAAATAAAAATATTTAGCTTATCACTTATTATTTATTGTTAGCTTATTATTTATTATTATTATCATCATCTTATTATTTAGTGCATTGAACTTTTCATCTTTGTTATCATATTTAGAATTCCCAAGAGCTCTCTTTTTAAAAATAGTGTCTTGGGGTGCCTGGGTGGCTCAGTGGGTTAAAGCCTCTGCCTTCGGCTTGGGTCATGATCCCAGAGTCCTGGGATCGAGTCCCGCATCGGGGTCTCTGCTTGGCAGGGAGCCTGCTTCTCGGTCTTTCTCTGCCTACTTGTGATCTCTCTCTGTCAAATAAATAAATAAAAGTCTTTAAAAATAAATAAATAAAAATAAAAATAGTGTCTTGTTTCGTGGATATATCTTTTTTTTTTAACTTGGGAAAATGAGAGTTCATTTTTTAAATTTAAATTCAATTAACTAACATATGATATATTATTAGTTTCAGAGGTAGAGGTCAGTGATTCATCAGTCTTTTTTTTTTTAAGATTTTTATTTATTTCTTTGACAGAGAGATAAAGAGCACAGGTAGGCAGAGTGGCAGGCAGAGGGAGAGGGAGAAGCAGGCTCCCCACTGAGTAGGGAGCCCCACGTGGGACTCAGTCCCAGGACCCTGGGATCATGACCTGAGCCAAAAGAAGATGCTCAACTGACTGAGCCAACAAAGCATCCCTCATCAGTCTTATATAATACCCAGTGCTCATTACATCATGTGTCCTCCTTAATGTCCATCACCCAGTTACCCCGTCCCCCTACGCACTCCCCTCCAGCAATCAATCCTCAGTTTGTTTGCTATGATTAAGGGTCTCTCATGGTTTGTTTCCCTCTCTGATTTGATCTTGTTTTATTTTTAACTCTCTTCTCCTATGATCCTCTGTTTTGTTTCTTAAATTCCATATATGAGCAAGGTCATATGGTAATTAATTATCTTTCTGACTGACTTATTTCGCTGAGCATAATATTCTCTAGTTTCATCCCTGTCATCGTAAAAGGCAAGATTTCACTTTTTTTTGACAGTTGGGTAGTATTCCATTGAATATATGTACACCACATCTTCTTTATACGTTCATCTTTCGATGGACATCTGGTCTCCTTCCATAGTTCGGCTATTCGGGACATTGCTACTATAAACATTGGGGTGCAGTTGCCCCTTTGGATCACTCCATTTGTAACTTTGGGGTAAATCCCTAGTAGTGCAATTGCTGGGCCATAGGGTAGCTCTATTTTCAACTTTTTGAGGACCCTCCATACTGTTTTCCAGAGTGGCTGCACCAGTTGCAGTCCCACCAACAGTGTAAGAGGGTTCCCCTATCTCCACATCCTCACCAACATCTGTTGTTTCCTGATTTGTTCATTTGAGCCATTCTGACTGGTGTGAGGTGGATCTTATTGTGGTTTTGATTTGTATTTCCCTTATGCCAAGTGATGTTGAGAATTTTTTTCATGTGTCTGTTGGCCATTTGGATGTCTTCTGCTCATTTCTTGATTGGATTATTTGTTCTTTGGGTGTTGAGTTTGATAGGTTCTTTATAGATTTTAGATACTAGTCCTTTATCTGATAAGCCATTTGCAAATATCTTCTTCCATTCTGTCAGTTATCTTTTGGTTTTGTTGACTGTTTTCTTTGCTGTGAAAAAGCTTTTCATCTTGATGAAGGCCTAATAGTTGAATTTTTGTCTTTGTTTCCCTTGCCTTTGGAGTCAGGTCATAGAGGTTGCTGACTATGTTCTCCTCTAGGATTTTGATGGATTCCTGTGTCACATTTAGGTCTTTCATTCATTTTTAGTCTATTTTTGTGTGTGGCATAAGGAAATGGTCCAGTTTCATTGTTCTGCTGAACATGTGGCTGTCCAATTTTCCAACACCATTTGTTGAAGAGACTGTCTTCAGTAGATATTCTTTCCTGTTTTGTTAAAGAGTAGTTGACCATAGAGTTGAGTGTCCATTTCTGGGTTCTCTATTCTGTTCCATTGACCTATATGTCTATTTTTGTACCATGAATATATCTGCTTTTAGTTTTCTGAGGAAATTAACATTGGCTTAAAACATTTTTCTTCTAATTCTTATTTTTTATATTTATCCTAAGCTTTTCATTGTGTTTGGTCTATTTCTTTCAAAAGAAGGGTGTGG
The DNA here is from genome assembly GCA_003697995.1 of Taxidea taxus jeffersonii. NCBI lineage: Eukaryota > Metazoa > Chordata > Mammalia > Carnivora > Mustelidae > Taxidea > Taxidea taxus. The sequence continues at coordinate 124,764 of ML103089.1, forward strand.
CTTTTTCCAAATGTCCTGGTTACTTATTTGTAAGGGAGAGATACTAAAATGGAGATTGGAAGTTTGATGTAGGTGGAGCTTATTAGTTGGTGGGCTTTTCTGAAGAGAGATCTGGAGGGGCTCTTGATTTTTCCATTGAAAGATTTATTTATTTTTTTTTTTAAGATTTTATTTATTTATTTGACGGAGAGAGATCACAAGTAGGCAGAGAGGCAGGCAGAGAGAGAGAGAGGAGGAAGCAGGCTCCCTGCTGAGCAGAGAGCCCGATGTGGGACTCGATCCCAGGACCCTGAGATCATGACCTGAGCCGAAGGCAGCGGCTTAACCCACTGAGCCACCCAGGCGCCCCCCATTGAAAGATTTAAATATTAGTATATGCAGAAGGTGGGGGCTGGTTTCTCCTGGTATATTCAGTTGCCCCAGAGAAGAGTTGTCTAGTCTCTTGATGGGAGGATGTAAACCTGCCTTGCAAGTATTCTGATAGCTCAGTCTCACAAAGGTTAGTAAAAAGGGTGATATTGGTGGCTGTGTGCATGTGCACCTGTGTGTCTCTTTATCCATTGTGAATCTTTTGGTTAATCTCCCTGTTTTCTGTTGGTATTTCACTCTATTGGTATTTTACTCTTTCAACCACTGGTATTGGTTGGTATTTCACTCTATTTCTGTTGGTATTTCATTCTACCCACACCTGTGGCTGAAGTCCCATACACAGACTTCCTTGGCTGCTTAGTTTTTTTCCTCCTTAATAGCTTTTTTTTTGCAATGCCATTTTGATGGGTTAGGGGTAAATAAATGCAAACTTTTAATTCTTTAGGTGGACCTAGAAGCTCTGCCTGTATATTCTTACCTCCTCTGGCTAAGTCACATCTTTTCCCTGGCCTTATATTATTGTTTACACGGAAGCTTACTCTCCTAAGTCTTGTTTAATCTGAAAGAGCATATTGGGATTTTGAATCTGCCCTATAATATAAGTGAGAGTACTTAGGTGTGGGGCGAGGTTCCCAGAGGATTCTGGAATAGGGGTTGGTGTACCAACTTCTACAGGATAGCTGTGGGTAAGAGGAAGGATGACGTCTGAAATAAGTGTGCACGCTGTGTGTGTGCAGGCACTGTGGATGTGCGTGCCAGACTCACACAGCACACACTCATCTTCAGTGTGGGGTCCCGGCACTGCTCGTGCGCCTTCTGGAAGCTGTGTGGATGCCCTTCTCTGCATTTGGTCTTGCAGATTGCTTGTTGCCCCTTTGCCCGGGAGCAAGGATTTTTAAGAAGACCTGGTTTTGCAGCTTTTCCTTCTTAAAATCTTGCATGCAACTAATGATTTAAGAAGAGGTCATAACCCAGAGTAGACAAATAGTAGATACGAGAAGGTAAACTGGGCAAAAGCCATTGCTATTACATTGGAATGGGAGTAGAACTTTTAAAGAAAGCTTAAAAACAGACAAACAAAAAGCTTAAAAAACCCAACAAAAAGCTTAAAAAAACCCCAAACGGTAACTGAGCTCTATCTAGACATCTTAGAATTTAAGAAATGACTACATGGAAAGTCTTTCTTACTGAGTCGTCAAGCAAGAGATGCCTATAAAACAGTCCTTTGTTAGCCTACCTTACATGTTAGCCTACACCATGATTTTCAATGTAATAAAACTACTTTTAAAAATTGTCCTCCTGGGACGCTTGGGTGGCTCACTTAAGCAGCTGCCTTCAGCTCAGGTCATGATCCCAGGGTCCTGGGATCGAGTCCTACATCAGGCTCCCTGCTCAGCCTTTACCCTCTGCCTGCTGCTCCCCTTGCTTGTGCTTTCTCACTCTTTGTGTCTCTCTGACAAATAAATAAATAAAAGTCTTTAAAATTTGTCCTCTAAATCACATTAAAGCATAAAGGAGGTTTTGCTAGTTCAGACTGGCCATCATCATCCGTTTAGTTCAAAATGATCCATATTATCAAGCAGATTCTAGGGTTTTCTTTTGAATAACCAGTGGATGTTTTAATGGAGCATGAGGAAATTTGTTTTCTGCTCTTACCCAGAGCCCAGGAAGCTGGTTTGACGTCAGGGCCAAGCTGGGGTGTTGTGGAGTGGGGTGGGGATTGTGCTCTGGGGAGAGTTGGCTTGGAGTCCTTAGTTCTCTGCCCTGCCTCTTTCATGTGTCCATTTGTCTGCATGCATAGGGTGGGGGGGAAAGGGAATGCCAGTTTGTCCTGGCCTGGGGTGTATTAAAAACATGTGCTGAGAGAACGGTTTTCAACTGGGAATAGAACACTTGTGACCCGAAGTTGTGTAGGTGGGATGTGGAGTTTTTATAACAGTTCCTAAGAAACCAGTGTAGTTTCACCCCCATGATTATCTGCTAGCATGCTATGCCTTGTTATTAACTTTGTAAATGTTCAGTGGATATTTTTGTGTGTGGCAATGACAATTACAGAATTCGTTTTCTGTGTTTTACTTATCTGTGTGGTGGTTTAGACTTAAGGTATTCGTAAAAATCCTCAATTGTTGTATTGTAAAATTCAACTACCGTGACATCATCATTTGCTAATATGTTTTCTAGACAGAGGAATAAAATTTACTTCCAGTAATAACACTGCAATTATAAACGTCCTTAAAGCCTTTACCTTTTAGGTAAAGGGTAAGAATAACATCAGAATGCCTGTTAATATGTAATTTCCCTCTTAGAAGAAATGAACCTTTAATTTTAATCCTGATGAGACAGAATTCCTTTATGTTAGTATTGGTGGGATGTAAAATGCAAAAAAAATGAGCCCCACTTCGAAGCAACTGAGCAAAATGAGCCGGGATTTGGGGAAGCTCAGCTTTCCAAGGTTTCTCACTTGGAGATGTCTTCAGTCGGGCTGAAGAGCAGAAAAGTAAAAGCATCAAAGATCCTACAGCATGTGAAATGCTGTGCTTGTTTATCTTTTTTTCACCTTTTCATGGAAAATCTCAAATATACACAAAAGTAGAGAGGCTTGTGTAATGAACCACCGCTGCAAACATTTCTTTTCCGAGTAACGCCATCAACCTGATAGGGGAAGACACAAAGTCGTGGATGTTAGAAGTACTTACAAGTTCGGTAGAACTTAAAAACATGGCAGGAACTTATTTCCCAGTGTGTCCAGCTCTACTCCTCCTGTGAATACCAGTATCATGCAAATGCCATTTTTAAAAAGATTTTATTTATTAGTTATTTGACAGAGAGAGATCACAAGCAGGCAGAGAGGCAGGCAAGCAGGCTCCCCACTGAGCAAAGAGCCCACCCTGGGGGCTCGATCCCAGGATCCCAGGACCACAACCTGAGCCGAAGGCAGAGGCTTCAACCCACTGAGCCACCCAGGTGCCCTACCATTTCTTTTTTTTTTTTTTTTAAAGATTTTATTTATTTATTTGACAGAGATCACAAGCAGGCAGAGAGGCAGGCACAGAGAGAGAGGAAGGGAAGCAGGCTCCCTGCCGAGCAGAGAGCCCGACGCGGGGCTCAATCCCAGGACCCCGGGATCATGACCCGAACCGAAGGCAGAGGCTTTAACCCACTGAGTCACCCAGGTGCCCCTGCCCTACCATTTCTTAACAACAAAACACTTTCTGAACTTCTAACAAGTGACATTTTTGGTAGGACTCACACTGATTTGATGGAGTTCAGGGCAGGCTCATAGGAAGAGACAGATCTGGGCATCTGACCGCACCACCCACTGTCTAAGTCAGGTGTAAATGGAGTCAATGGTAGGAGATACAGCCCAGGAGGCGAGGGCTAGAAGAGCACCATCTTGAGTCCACAGGGACCCTGGGAAAGCTATCAGATGAGGGTCACGCTTGATTCATGGACTTTAAAAATGCCAGTGAACTGCAGTACCCCAGGGCAGGTAGGGGTGCAACTGGAAACTGCAAAATTCCCACTCACCTTTCAGGCTCCTAATTATGGCTGCTGCAGGTGAGTGCCCCAGGGAGCAAAGGCTGCACATTCCTGTTTCAGAGGAATGCTGCTGTTTAATTTACCACATGGAAAGCCCTAAAACCCCCCAGGGCCTTCCAAAAATAGATGGGATTAGTCAGTAGTGACATTTACAGGGTTTTTTTCCTCCCCTCCCTCCCCCCTTCTCAGGAATGACAGAAGTTTTTTTTTTTTCTTTCTTTCTGCTTAGTAAACTTATCTCCCTGGAGGATTTTCACCTTAAGAAAGAAAGACATGGTTAAATTCTGTGCTGGATTTACTGGATTTTATTGCAAAATTTTTTAAAAATCGAAGCTGCTATAGCCAATATGGGGAGGTGTTTCAATTATGTTGATAATGGAAAGGGCTGATATAGAAGCTATCCTTTGGAAAAACTTGGGGTGAATTAGTGAAGAGATGAGAGGAGCGAATCCCCTGTAGTAGCTGAAGTCTGAAATTTCTCAGCTCTCTATTTGGATAATGACTGCTTTCTGCACAATAGGAACCAAGAAAATATTTGATAGATACTGCCAAATTCTTTTCTACACTGCGGCAGGTGTCCAGGACTTACACCTGCTTCACAGACTAATGAAATATAACCATATGTGTCCCACAACAAAGAGGTGCTAATCTCTTTCAAAAAAAGAAGCCCAATGAGAGACAGAGTGCCAGTAACCAAAGTTAAGGCTGGCTGTCCATTCATTGATCCTTTAGTTCACTCATTCATTCACTCATTCCTTCATTCATCCATTCACTTCTTTCTTCTTTCCAGCTGACAGGTCTTTGGTCTTGTGAATACTCCTGGTAGAGTTACCTCCTACTCCTCCTTCAGGTCTCAGCGAGATCTCACTTACTTAGGGGAGCCTCCCCTGGCCTCTCACCTCCACGTAATAGGTGGATCATGTTCTTACTGAACTACTCTCTCTGGTATATAACAGATATTCAGTAAGTATTTGTTGAATGAATGAACAAGTTAATCCATTCATCCATGCATTCCTTCCTTTGTCTCTTCACTAAGCATGACTTTTCTAAGCCACAGCTGTGTGAGAACCCTGGCCAGGTGGGCCAGGGTGGGAGGAGAGCAATCACACCTAAGAACAAAAACAAGTCATGACCCACTTTCTTGAAAACCAGACAGATCTGAGAGTGAGATGGATTTCAGCCTGGTCTAGGGGTGGAGGTTTATGGAATTAACCAGAAGGGTCAGAGAGATAAGAAACGGTGGTAGCCAGGTTTATGGTTGTGCCAAAACACATGTCAACTCATGTTGACAGTCAACTGTCATGTTAAGAGTCAACTCATGTTGACTCTTAGAATCTGAAATATAATTTTCCTAGTAAGGAAGCTGAGGCCTCGAGAGATTAACTGCTTTGAAGTCACAGAACTGGTGAACCTGCTTCTCTGAGATTTTTTTTAACTGAATAAAAGTTGTTGTGGATTGAACTGTAGGAATCTGCCTGTTTTGTAACCTTGTATTTAAAGGGAGACAAGTTATTTCCAGAGAAGTGAAAGGACGCAGAGTATTGATCCTAGAGGAAACGTCTAGGGGAGAAAAGGAACAGTTCAGAGTTTCAGGGCTTTTCTACCCTGAGGTGCTGGTGGCAGGTGGGGTACCCACAGCCCCACCAGGAGAGCATTCTGGGAGGGGCTATTTCTTTAGCAGTTGATTCAATCACCACAGAGTTTTTATCAACAAGTAAACTTTTCTCATGGCAGTGACTTGCTGGACACTTGTTCTTTGAATTCAGCCCTTCCATGCAACAGATCATCAATTGTGTATTTCTGAAAGAACTGTAGAGTTTGGGCAGAGTTTGGGCAGATACAAGGCCCCTTCACTTACAGTGACTTCCTTGGTCCTCTGACATTCCTGTGAAGACATTAAGACTGGAGACCTTTGGTTTGGCCAAGAGTCTCATGGCACGTTAGTGAAGGAACAAGGGCTTGAGCCAGGTCCCCGAGTCAGGGCCTATGCTCTTTAGTATGCGACGTTATTGGAGGCAGAGCATGGCTGGGGTGATTCACATGGAAGTGTCTCTCCCACAAGCTGGAGACAGAGAGCAAAGTGTGATAAGGGCTTTGAAAGCACTCAGATTTCATTTTTAAAGAAAGATTTATTTATTTGAGAGAGAGAGAGAGAGAAGACACATGAGTGGAGGGAGGGCCAGAGAGAGGGGGAAAGAGTGAGAGGGGGAGAAAAGCAGATTCCCCAATGAGAGGGGAGACCAATGCAGGGCTTGATCTCACAACCTGAGCTGAAATCGAGAGCAACACTTAACCGACTGAGCCACTCAGGTGCCCCTAAGATTTCATTTTTTAATACTTAGAGTTGTGCTTTACTCACCGGGTGCTTTTCTTCTTACCACATGCTATAGCAGAAGTTGACACAGGTGAGTAGCAACTTTTAAGGATAATGATCGTTAGTGGCAACTGGGCAGTTTAGATAGTTGAGCATCTGCCTTCAGCTCAGGTCATGATCTCCGGGTCCTGGGATTGAACCCCATGTCTGCCTCCCAGCTTAGTGGGGAGTCTGCTTCTCCCTCTCCCTCTGCCTCTTCCCCTGCTTGTGTGCTGTCTCTCTAATTAATAAATAAAATATTTTAAAAAAAGGATAATGATCGTTAGCAGCCAATTCTACAGCATTCACTATGTGGCAAACACCAAGTGCTTTATATATATGAGTTAATTTAATCTCACAAGAAATCTGAGTTAGATACTATAACTGTCCTCAGTTTACAGATGTGGAAACTGAGGCAGAGAGCGATAAACTTAATTAAAGTCTCACAGTGAGTTTATTGTCTGAGGTCTGTCTTCTTAATCACCACCTTGTTTTTAAAACTGACTAACTTTTTACCTATAAGATTAGTGAGCTAGTTGAGTACACAGGAAAGGCCTCAATATTGCATTCTTATAAATATTCTTAAAACTCTGGGTTTCAAAAAAATTACTTTTCTGGGCGCCTGGGTGGCTCAGTGGGCTAAGCCTCTGCCTTCAGCTCAGGTCATGATCTCAGGGTCCTGGGATGAAGGCCCACATTGGGCTCTCTGCTCAGTGGGGAGCCTGCTTCCCCGCCCCCCCCCGCCTGCCTTTCTGCCTACTTATGACCTCTCTCTCTGTCAAATAAATAAATAAAATCGTTTTTAAAAAATTACTTTTCTTTCTAAAGTTTCTAGAAAATCATGCTTCTTGAATAGGTGATTCATATGCAGAGTACAACATGCACAGCCACCAAAGGGTGTGTGAAAAAGTCAGTCTCCCTGCACCCTGCCCCCCAGCTGCTCTGTTCTCTCCAGAGACATCTGCCCTTAACCATCTCTGGTACTGAAAATGATGTTTGGAGATTTACTTTCTCACTTGTGCTTAAAGGAGAAAGAAATGCCATAGAAAGGCCCCCAGCTCTGACCTCAACTGGATCCTCCTGTTGGGATCAAGGCACATGTGGGCTGTCTGGCAAACTTAATAGGGCAGCCAGCCAGAAGTCAGAGGGCTGCAGAGTAGGGAACTGTGCGGGAGAGAGGAGTGCCTAAGGGAGAAGGAGCTTGGCTGCACATCGAAGCTCTTAGGCTTTGCTGGGTGGGGGAGAGGGAGATTCTGAAGAAGTGGTGATTTCCTCTAATCCCATGGCAGACTCCTGTGAAGTCATTTCTGAGTCCTTTGATTTGGAGAGAGCCCAGTGTGCTGAGGATGAGCTCTCAAGGGCTGTTTCTTTAAATGTTCTGGAAGACATTGAGCCCTGCTTGAAGACCCCTCTATCACAGCAGACATAATAAGGGAAGAGCCGCCTTCCTCAGCTCACCTTGGGTCCCTGGACAGTGTTGGCACCTCTGAGTTTCCTGGGAATGGTGATGGAGAACTGTGAGGCAGTAGAGCTCTGAGGGAGGTGGCCACACAGTGGGAAACAGAGGGAGTGCTTCACAGGCCAACCCCTCCAGAGAACTCCAGAACAAAAGAGAAACAAAATGGGCAGGCTTGACTCACAAACTGGTAGCAGCATATAAAAAACACATTTGGGATAAAAATGTTTGCTAAGGGGCACCTGGGTGGCTCAGTGGGTTAAAGCCTCTGCCTTCCCCTCAGGTCATGATCTCAGGGTCCTGGGATCGAGCCCCGAATTGGGCTCTCTGCTCATCGGGGAGCCTGCTCGCCCCTCTCTCTCTGCTTGCCTCTCTGCCTACTTGTGATCTCTGTCTGTCAAATAAATAAATAAAATTCTTTTTAAAAAAAAACGTTTGCTGATTCTCTGCATGGGACATTCTCTTGTTGTCTTTTGATTCTTTGTTCTGGCTGCTCTCTTTGCCTAGATTGGCCTTTGTTCTTCTCTTTTCTGGTCCAGTTCCTGCTTATCCTTTAAGACATAGGCAGCTCCTTTCTTACACCCCTACACTGCTCCCAGTCCTTGGCCCTGTATATTTGTCACCACCTGACTTGTATTATCATCATCTGCTAATGGGTCAATCTAAGACCGTGCACTTCTGTTTAGGGTGGTTTTGATCAGCTTTGTAGTTCCAGTGCATGGCTTTAAATAAATATGTGGAGAAGTGTGGAGTTCCTGCAGGATATTCTGCGCTACACCTAAGTTACCTAAGGCATGTTTGCCAAAGATCTGTCAGTAATAGTTTGGGCCGTCTAATGATCTACTTTTTGCTAGCTTGGCAGACTAGAAAATCTGCCTTTTGGTAGAGAATGGGGCAAAACTCTAGGTGATTTTGCTTTCAGTGAGCATATCTGGGACAGACTGCCCCGGAAAATGAGCTTCATTAACACGTCAGCATAACCATTTAATTATCGTAGATATCCATCAAAGTACTGGCTATATTACTATATTACTCAAGTTTGGGTCGTTGAAGGAAAATACAAACAATTGAGAAATCTCATCCTGTTTCTGTGAGGGAAATGTTCTATAAGAGCATGTTGAGGTAGCCTGAAGAAAGACTACCTATAATTGTTATGTTTTCCCCCTCACTGTCTTTTTCTTTTCCCCCAGTATCTTTCTCCATTCCAGACATGGTGCTTTAAATAACTGGACTTGGGTCAGATTGGAATATAGAATAGAAGCCAATGTTGGGGAGGAGATAAGGCAATGCCTAATTGTGTCTGAGTGACAGAGGGGAAATAGACCATATCTGGTACACTTTTGGGATGTAACCCTTTCTGTCTCTTCAGAAGATTATCAGGGAAATAGGAAAAAAAAAGTCTAAATTCTCTGAGTAGGTTCTGCTTTGTATAGTTTCAACCAAATGAACTAAATTTGTGCTTAGATATGGCAAGTCTGCAGGAAATGGTGTAAACTGAAGGTTTTTACACTGTGTAAAAATGGTAATTTTCCCCTTTGGAAGTCAAGGAGCCAGGAATGGGAGGGGTGGGTGGGGAAATCAATGTGTAGGTCAAAAATTTGAATTTTAAGCACAATCTTCTTAGTCATCACTTTCATTTCTGTCTTCTAGGGAAATCTGACACAGCTAGAAAGCAATGGAAAACACTAAGGGTTGCATCAGATGTTGAAGAGGAACTGATCGTACCATGGAGATAAAAATGGTCTCTCTAAGGAGGATTTTAAAAACCTGATTATTTAAAGGTAGCAGCCTTTTCGAGGAAAACTAACAAGGGTTCCAGAGGCCACTTTACCCTTGCTAGCAATGTTAGCCCCATGTTAGAATGAGGAATGGAACTCTCTTGATGCCATTCCTCTTCCATTCTGCTTAGATTTGCAAGAGTGGGCTACAAATAAATTTTCATCCCTTTTCATGGTTTTTCCCTGTAGAGAGCATCCTAGATTCACTCTGCGGAAAAATTTCTACAATAGATTTAATACGGTTATGATTTTGCCTTAATCCTGTTAGGCAAATCATTTCCTTTTATTCTTCTGAACTGTGTATCTAATTTTAGCTGACAGCATTACTGGCACCATATGTGACCCAGGGACGAGTTAGAAAGGAAGTAAAAGATGTGGTCTCTGAGGGCCCACGGGGGAGAAACAATACAATAATGATAATTAACATTTGTACAACACTTGAAAAGGTATAATCACTTCCCATTACTTTACCTCATTAATTCTCTCCACAAACATCTTGTGTGGGTTTTACAATCTCCATTTTACAAATGAGACAGCGAAGCTTGAAGTAAGAGGGACTTTCCCAGGATCACATTCCAGTAAAAGAGTCTTAGAAATAGTATTCTGACTCTAAAACTGTATCAAATCCCATTGAAAACTGGCAATTTTAGTCCAATATCTGTATAAGTGCATGCTGATAAGACTTCATGAATGGGGTGGAATGGGGTTCCCCCAGGATGCTATCTTGGGAAAGGGTGCAGTGCACATGGATGATTGAAGGAATCAAAGGAGATCCAGCTGTGGGGAGAAAAGTGAGAAATGACATGGGAGGAGAACGAGGGCAAGGATGAGCTGAACATGTTGATTGAGGGAAGGAGACAGACCTTCCCAAGCAGAAGAACTGTGGTTGGGAATAATGAGACAAGTCTAGGAGAGACTGGGGATGTAAATATAAGGGTAAAGGAAATAGAACTCCTGGAATTTTCTTTCAGTTGCTTCAAGGAGCCCACAAGAGAAGTTGCTGTGAGCACTCGTAAGAGGATGTTTTGCTCTGGTGCCTCAATAAGTAGAAAAGGGGGTTGCCAAGTGAGTTATATATAGAAGTTGTGCAAGGGAAGTTCTTATGCAAAATGACTAAACATGCTTCATTGCCCTGCCTGGTTACTTATAAATGTTGTGTATGTGCAGAAGTTGATGGTGGTCCGGATACCGTCTATGAGATTTCTCGGAGAGTAAAATGAGAATAAAGTTGTTCTAAAAGACAAAGAGCCTCTAGGTTACCTGCAGCTCTTGACGATCTGCTTCTCTGCTCCAGTGGAGGCAGTTTTAGCCACATTCCCCTCAAGCATTTCCTACATCTTGCACTGACATCTTAGAACTTGGGGGAGACTGGGGGGGCAGAGCCTTACTCAAAGGAGGAACTGACAGCTTGGGGGTGGGGAGGGAAGAGAGACCTGATGTAGATTTGAATGATCTCTATAGTTATGTAACTTTTCTAGCCACAAATCGCTTATTAAACCACTGAATTCACAAGACAAAAAGACTACTGCACATTTGGGTCACTCCATTTACCTTGAGATCTGGGACCCATGGGGCTGGAGATGGCATTGAGTCAGGTCGGAAAGACAGCAACCCAAGCACAAGAGAGAGCTCCAAACTCTTGGGAGTCAGTGCCTGACTGGCTGCACTGCTATGAGTGGCTGTGCAGCCACAGTAGCCCTTCAGAGTTACCCAAAACGGAGACAAAAGGGGTCAGCCAGACACTCTGGCAGTGCCCAGGCACTGGATGTGAGCTGGCCCCAGGAAGAGCATGTGATCTCAGACAAGGAAACTCTTCAGCAGAGGGCAGTGCCTCAAGAAGGGTTCAGCTCATAGCTGGTAGCTGCCGACACTCCAGCAGGTGAAGGGATTGAAATGCTAAGCTCTGAGTGAGGTGATAAATCTGAGCCCAAATTTTCAATGTCAACCTGTGTCCTATATCCAGCCATTCTTAAACTGCTCAGGATTTGCCCTTTTCCAAGTGTACAACTTCCTGAATAAATGACCATAGATCCCTTTAGGGATCTGATTATTAGTATATATACTTAACATGGTGTGATAGGTGATGATGGTGATTATTAGTATATATACTTAACATGGTGACACACTCCTTTCTGGGGACTTTGCTTCTCTTTAAGTCAATAGGTTTCAAGTCAAACACTGGCTCAGATCCAGAAATTGGGCTAGGGACATGACTTTTCATTGGATTACAACTAGTCTCTTGATCACCCATTTTTTATTTCTTTTGTTTGTATAGATTGAACATTACCCTATTGGCTTGCTCTAGAAATTCTGTCTTCTATTAACCATCTCCATGAATTATGGCAATTGTGACTAACTTTCTTCTAGTGGTTAAGTGTGGCTACCTGGCCTCTTTTCAGGATGCTGCCATTACCATTGCTATCAATGAGTCCGATTCTGTAATAACATCTGCTACCAACAGGCTGGCCCTACCGAGGATGTTCACTATTGAAACTTCTCATTGATGTTAGTGCCCCTCTACTAGGGCATTCCTTGTCACTTTGGTTAAAAGAGCATCTTCTGGGGCTCCCATGGAACAAAGTTTTCTGTTGCATTTTCTTAACTTTTTTAGTGTATCCACTTTAGTGTGCCTACTACTCTGAGCCCTTCAGCCCCTTCTTCCACTGTTTGCCATGGCAGTTCTGGCATTTCTACTTCATTGCTTTTGCCAAATATCCAAGATCCGTTCCAGATAATGCTTTAGCACTGTCTCATGAGGTATTAAATCCTCTTCACAAACAGAGCATCACAGTTCCTGTTAAGATATGCTAGCTAGATCCTATAGTTTATTTGGGAGGGGTGTGTGTGTGTGTATAGATATGATAGATAGATAGATGTTTTTTCTTAAAGGACTCAGTACTTCCTCAATTGGGTCATGTTGTGATTTAACTCTAGTTCTTTGTCTGATGACCAATATAGGAGGTGGGAGTAGATCCTGAGGTCCTGTATTAGTTATCCATGCTGTGTAACAAATTACCTCAAAATCTAACAGCTTAAAACAACAAAATTTATTATTTCACAATTTATATGGTTGAAGTATTTGGGTGTGGCTTAATTCTGTGTTTCTGGTTCAAGGTCACTCATGAGATTACAGTCAAGATGTTGCCTGGGGCTATAGTCATTTGAAGTCTTATCTGGAACATCTGCTTGCAAGATGGCTCATAACATGGCCTTTGGCAGGACGTCTTAGTGGCTTGCTGGCAATTGGTTTCAGTTCCTTGCCTTGTGGATCTTTCCATAATGCTGCTTGAGTATCCTTACAACACATCAGCTGACTTCCTCTGGAGTGGGTGACCACACCCCCCCACAACACCCTCCCTCCCCCACCCAAAAAAACCAGGAGGGAAGCCACATGTCTTTTATGAGCTAGCCTCAGTAGTTATACTTGGGAACTTCTGCAATATTTTGTTGGTTAAAAAAGTTCCATTCAGAGCAAAAGTAAACATGGGACCACTGGGCCATCTTTGGGGCTGTCTACAACAGAGTAATATGTGTTGTTTTGCAAGAAGAAGCTCTAAATCATCTTCAGGCAAGGTTTGAATGCTAGCCTTTGGCAGAAGGAGTGAACCAATTTGGCAGACCCAAAGTGTTTAGGGGAATCTTGGGATTTGAGATTTTTGAGTGCATCAAATGAGATGTTCCCATCCCAAGTCTCTAGGGTTCACTCTTTCCTAATCAGGGACCAGATTCTGACGTGGAATACCTTCTAGGTTGACAATTCCACCTCCTCTGGGGCTCTGCTATTCTTATAATTAAGTCCTGAGTCTGATACTCAGTTTTCTCTGCCTTCTGGCTACAGGATATAAGAATTTTTTTATATGCTTCCAAGGAAGCCTTCTTAACTTTAATTAGTAATTAATCACACTCAGTCTTTCATTGTTTTTCTCCAGTGCATCTCTTCTCCCTGCAATAGCCATCCAATTCCATACTCCTTAAATTATTATCTACCCCATCTCCCAAATGCTTGACACATTATAGTGCATTCCCTATCACTGTGTCCTACCCTACTTCACCCTATAAAAGTTTTTAAATTTCACTACTAATGTATATCAGGGTCTAACAGTGCTTCATCTTATCACTGTGGAAAAGTCCTTGTTGTAGCCTATTTTAATGTCTGCTTTTCCAGGCATCTATACCAATATCGCCATAAAGGTTCACTAAGAAATAAGCTCTCAAATTTGTATGCTTAAAGGTGATTAGGAAGTGCTTTTGTGAGTGAAGGAAATAAGATGGGACAGAAGGAGAAGCTGAACTGCAGTACAGTTACAAAAAAGGCCTTAGTCAATCCCATGGGCTGCTCTGGATGTGGGATGACCCTTGCAGAGTTTACCTGAGCTGATACCTCTGCATTTAGCAGTCATTGGGTAGGGGCTGCTTCCTGGAAAGGATGAGAATTCAGACAAGGCAACTGTCTTCAGCTGAGGGTAATTCCCCCAGAGATATGTCAGCCTAGAACTCTGAGCCACCCATAGTCCCAGCATCTCGGGGAATGGGTGCCTTAATTCTAAACGGAGTGGTGGGTGTGGGTGGCACAATACAGCATCAGGTCTGAAGTTAGAGTAAGGCATGTAAGGACCCTAGACACAAAATTTAAGGAGGTACTCACTCTCAAGTGCCAACCTACATGTGCACCAACCTGAGAGTGAGTGCCTCCTTAAATTCTGCGCCTTGCTTGCCTCACCCTAGTCCTGTCCCTGCACAGCATTCCCAATTGTGTGTAATGCACTTAGCCCAGAGCCTGGCATATGGTGAGTGCTCAGAAATTGTTATTAAGTTGTCATTATTGCTCTTATTAATATCTCATAGTTCAGCACTACTGGGGTGTCCACATAGCTTGAACAGGACAAGTGACTGAGTGAAGTGACTTTCTTTTTTTTTTAAAGATTTTATTCATTTATTTGTGAGAGAGAGAGAGAGAGAGAGAGAGCAAGCACAGGCAGAGAGAGAGGCAGGCAGAGGCAGAGGGAGAAGCAGGCTCCCTGCCGAGCAAGGAGCCCGATGTGGGACTCGATCCCAGGATGCTGGGATCATGACCTGAGCCAAAGGCAGCCGCTTAACCAACTGAGCCACCCAGGCATCCCGTGAAGTGACTTTCTAATCCTGGTTCTATGTTTGTTTGATAAGAAAGGTGTCATCTTTTTTTTTTTAAAGGTTTTTATTTTTGTCAGAGAGAGAGAGAGAGAGGTAGGCAGAGGGAGAAGCAGACTTCCCTCTGAGCAAAGAGCCCAATGTGTGGCTTGATCCCAGGACCCTGGGATCATGACCCAAGTGAAAGGCAGATACTTAACTGACTGAGCTACCCAGGTGTCTTCTTTTTAAACTGGAAATGCCTTTTTAAAAGTTGGAGCTATGGTAGACATGATTGGTTGTATACCCCTTGCTCTTGCTAATAGAACTCCAAAATTTGGGGTATCAGATACTCGGATGCATCAGGGGAAACTGAAGCCCCTCCTCAGTCCTGGGAGTGAATTCTAACTGGCCTATGCCAATCATGGTGATCCCATTCCTCTTGCCTGTGATTAACTTAACCCTGTGTGCCTGATATGATTCTGGCCAATGAGATAAGGGAAAGTCTGCTGCAGGCTTTTGGAAATATTTTCCTCCCTGATGAAAAGAAACTCTCTTGAGGAACTATCCTGGGGATGTTGCCAATACTTGACTCCTAAGATGCAAATATCTTCGGCTCATGAGGGAGCAACCATCTTGGGATCATGAGGGTAGCCAGCTAACAGGGTTTACTAGCAAGGATTTTCCAGAGAAATAGATGAATAGGATATACATATAGGAAGAGATTTGTTATAAGGAGTTGGTTCATGCAGTTATGGAGTCTGAGAAGTCCCATAATCTGCTCTCTGTAAACTGGAGACCTAGGGAAACCAGTGGTATCATTCCATGTAAATCCAAAGACCTCAGAACCAGGGGAACCAATGACATAGATTCCAGTTCAAGTTTCAAGGTCTAAAAACAAGGAATGCTGAGAGCAGGAAAATGTTTCTGCACACGCAGTCAGGAAGAAATGGTCAAATTCTTCCTCTGCCTCTGTTTTATTCAGGCCCTCAATATATTGGTTGACACGCACCCACAATGGGAAGGGCAAACTACTTTCCTGAGTTCATTGATTCAAATGCTTATTTTATCAAGAAATACTCTTACAGACAAACCCAGAAATGATGTTTAACCAAATATCCAGCCACCCTGTGATCCAGTCAAGTTGACACATAAAACCAACCAGCACAAGTCCCCCCAGTCTATCAAGTTGGCACCCACATGCATCTCCTTAAACCCTACTTAATATCCACATGAAGACAATAACAAGGTCATAATTCTGCGTAACATGATGTAATGATCCTGCATACAACTAAAAATGCTAACTATATAATAACTAATAAATAACTAACCTCCAGAAGAGGAGGTAAAGTCCTTGAATTTTGAAATCCTACAACCAAACTACTATGATGTAAAATTAGCAATATTTAAATACTGCTATAAAGCCAAAATATCTTATTTTATGTAAGAGAATAAGAGAGGACAGAAAACAAGGATACATACACACAGAAAAAATGTATTCATGGCAATAATGGAGGAAGCACTCATGACAATTACAGTCTTTGTTTCTGTAACTGGTCATGTGGTCAGAGCTGGTATTTATAACTACCTTCTTTCTCTATCCATTCTGCATTCCCTTTACCTTCAGCAAGCACCTCAGCTGACCATGTTTGTTTGTTTTTTAAGATTTTATTTATTTGACAGAGAGAACACGAGATAGCACAGGCAGGCAGAGCAGCAGAGGGAGAGGGAGAAGTAGGCTCCCCGCTGAGCAGGGAGCCTGATGTGGGGCTCTATCCCAGGACCCTGGGATCATGACCTGAGCTGAAGGCAGTCGCCTAACCAACTGAGCCACCCATGCGCTCCTGACCACGGTTCTTTACCTAGTGAGGTGACCCAAACCTTTATTCCTAAAAGTCTGGGCCACTAGTAGTTCTGGCTGGATTGGGTTGTTGTAGGTTTTCATTGACCTTAATCACTGGACTAGGTAATACTAAGAGATGCCCTGAGGGATCTCCTGTATTCCAGATATACTCTCCCTGATTTCCATGATGGAGTGGAAGTCCAGTTTCTCCAGCCAAAACAGTAACTCCTTATCTGCCTGTTGATTTCAAGGCATGGGAAGTCCAAATCGGCTGGATGGCACTTCTAGATCAATGAAATCATTGCTGTGCCTCTTGTTGGAAGTGTCCTCTTTGTGGAACTAAGGTCCCTAGGCTGGTAGAACATAGTGTTGTAGGAACAGAAAGCAAAAATTTTGCTAGTGGGTCACCAGGGGTAATAGTAAGCAGTGCTGTTCTTATTTCCACACCTTCATTCCTGGATCCGTGAACCCTGGCTACGTGAGAAATAGCAGCATATATTGACGGAGAGCATATGAAACCTTCTGGGGAACTTTGCTTCAGCCCTGCAAGCTATTGCCACCAAGCTGGCACTGTAAATGATTCTTCAAAAGGCAATTCTAATGTTCTATGAAGCCAGCTGCTTTAGGGTGGTGGGGAACATGGCAAGATCAGTGAATTCCATGAGCATGGACCCACTGTCAAATTCCTTTTATTGTGAAATGATTTCCTTAATCAGAAACAGTGCTATCTAGAATGATACGATGATTGGTAAAGCATTCTGGAAGTCCATAGATGGTAGTTTGGGGAGGAGCATTGCAAGCAGGGAAGGCAAATCTATATCCAGAGTGTTTATTCCAGTAAGAACAAAATAGTGTCGCTTCCATGATATAGTTAACCTGCCACAGGATAGTTGGCTGATCACCTCAGGGAATGGTGCCAAATAGAAGACTCAGTGTTGTTCTCTGCTGCTAACAGATTATACTCAGGGGTGGACTTAGCCAGATAAGCTTTGGTGAGTGGAAGTCAGTGTTGCTGAGCCCATGTATAACCTCCATCCCTGTCACTATGGGCCACTGTGCAATGAGAGTGGTGACGGAGGAAAGAGACTGGTGTTCACAGAGTAGCTCAATCTCTCAATCTGTCCATTTGATTATTAAAATCTTCCTCTGCTGAGTTCACCCTTTGGTAAGTATCTACATGGGACACAAATATCTTCTTCTGCCCATTCAGAGAGGTCTATCCACATACTTCTTCCACGAATTCTTTTGTCACCAATGATCTAATCTTATTCCTTTTAAGTCTCTGGCCATCCAGCCAAAGCATGGACCATGACCCATGAATCAGTATATAATCACATATCTGGTCATTTTTCCTTCTAAGCAAAGTGAACTATGCACTGCTCCCAAAGATCTGCCCCCAGGAGGATTTCCCTTCACCACTGACCTTCAGGTTGTAGTGCTTCAGTTGTCCACTTTCAAGTGGTGCCAATATATCTTGTAGAACCATCTATAAACCAGGCCTGAATTTCATATCCTCTGTCAGCTGATCACAGGGAACTTCCCATGAGACTATTCAGACTGGGAAAGAGAAGGTAAAGTGGCAGGAATGGGGATGATAGATACTTGGGCTACTTCTTCATGTAACTTATTTGTGTCTTCAGGGTCTGCATAGGCCTGATTACATATACAGCACTTCTGTTGATAATGGTACACCCAACTTTATGACTTGCTCTGTCAGATAAACCAGTTCATGATGTGAAGCTCAGGTTGCATGGTAACTTGGTGGTCCATGGTTAAGCAGCCAATCTCTACTGCCAATCTCTAATGCCTAGTAGCTGGCCAAGAACTGTTTCTAAAAAGAAGAGAAGTTATCTGTGGAAAGCTGTAGGATTTTCTTCCAAAGTCCTAAGAATTGTCACTGCAATTCATGGGAGCTAACAGGTCACAACAGCATCCTGACCTGTCCCGGACACGTCAAGCACCATTGGAACTGCCAGATCATATGGTCCAAGTGGCAGAGCAGCCTACACAGCAGCCTGGACCTGCTGCAGAGCCTTCTCTTATTTTGGGACCTGCTCAAAACTGAAACTTTCAGGTCACTCAGTAAATGGGTCATAGTAACACACCCACATGAAGAATGTGTTGCCTGCAAAATCCAAAGAAGCCCACTAGACATTATCCCTCTTTCTTGGTTGTAGGAGGGGCCAGATGTTACAATTTACCTCTCACATTAGAAGGGATATTTCTCAATGCCCCACACCACTGGATCCTTACAAATTTCATGGAGGGAGAAGGCCTCTGAATATTAGATTTATTTTTTATTTTCTGGCATGCAAATATATTACTAATAGGTCTAGTAATTGCTACCTTTGCTCACTGGGTCCAAGCAACACAATGCCATCAATATAATAGAACAGTGTAATATCTTGTAGAAGGGAAAGGTGATTGGGATCCCTGTGAACTAAATTATGATGTAGTGCTGGATATGCCCCTGAGGAAGGACAGTGAAGTTATAATCCTGGCCTTTTCAGCTGAAAGCAAACTGCTTCTGGTGGGCATTATGGACAAATTTATTAGGGATAAAAAAAAAAAAAGGCATTTGCCAGATCAGTAGTTACAGGCCAAGTACTAGGCATGTGTTAAATTTGCTCAAGCAATGAAACCACATCTGTACAACAACTGTAATTGAAGTCACCACCTGGTTAAGTTTATAGTAATCCACTGTCATTCTCCAAGACCTATCTGTCTTCTGCACACACCAAATAGGAAAGTTGAATTGGGATGTGGTGGGAATCAGCACCCCACATCCTTCAAGTCCTTGACAGTAGCACTAGTTTTTACAATCCCTGTAGGAATGCAGTACTGCCTTTGATTTACTATTTACTATTTACTATTACTATTTACTCTGACTGGTAGACCACAGTGACATTTGGGTCTCCTGGAATTAATGTCAATTTGGAGGGTGTTCCTGAAAGGTCTGATGATTTTCTTTTCTCCAATGCACATATACCCTGGAGATCCCTCTAGGGGAGAGGGATCTCCCTCTGGAAGAAAGATTAACAGTATCGGTTTTTGGTAGTATGCCAAGGTCCTTCCTCAAGGCAATGAAGACTTTCCTTCATTCAGGGGATTCTAGATCTATAAACAAATCTGGGACTTGATTGAGGGACCATGACCCTCTGTTTTTTATGATTCAGGTTGGACTTTTATTCACTTGACTTAGGATTTTTCTGCTTATACAGGTCAAGTAAGAATTTAGTGAACTTTTTATCAGTTTACTTCTAGGAACAGCAAGATCAAGTAGTCAATGCCGTAGATCTGCATGAATCAGACTTCTGATTTCTGCTTTGATTCTGCTGTCCATTGTGGTGATCCTGCCCACCTTGCCTTTGGCTCTCGAGTGCAGCCACTTAGATCCTGCCACTTCAAGGTCCAATTACTCCCATTGAATTTTGGTTTCCCGATTAAATGGCTGCAGTTCCCACTGTAAGGTCTGGCCTACAGAGCGGGTAATCATGGAGCTAATCATGGAGCCCTTCAAGGATTCTGGGGCTCCCCTCACAAACTTATTTCTTATTCCTCTCACAGTCTTGGTGAAAGGTATGTCTCTGCACCCTCCCAGTGTGGGTGAGTAGGTCCTAAATGACAAGTCCACTATAATGTTGCAATCTCTCTGCCTTTAAATCTCTTCTATGTTAAATCAAGCAGGTCAGGCATGTCTAATTCACTCATCATGAGCCACCTTTTCATCTATGTTTTAGCCAACCAAACAAACTTTTAGGGCCCTTTTTAACTCCCCAAGTTACAACACTAGATGTAGAATCTCTGCTTAGTGAGCCCTTATCCATAAATTTGGCCCAATCTAACTTTATGATCCTTCCACCATTATTCCACATCCTTAGTATCCATCCCTACTAAATGTTTCTTTCATTTCTATCTGCATAAATTAGTAAACTCAACTCTTTTGTAGAAGAGCACACTTCCTCACTTCCCCATTAGGAAGAAGTAAAAGTGATGGAGGGACGCCTGGGTGGCTCAGTTGGTTAAGCGACTGCCTTCGGCTCAGGTCATGATCCCAGCGTCTTGGGATCGAGTCCCACATCGGGCTCCTTGCTCAGCAGGGAGCCTGCTTCTCCCTCTGCCTCTGCCTGCCACTCTGTCTGCCTGTGCTCGCTCCTGTACTCTCTCTGTCTGACAAAATAAATAAATTAAAAAAAAAAAAAAAAAGAAAAGTGGTGGAGGGGGTTATTGTGGAGAATCAGCATTGCCTTCATGGCAACTGCCTTAGAGGAGGCCATTACAGTTTCCTTGAGCAATGCAGAATTAATCCCCCCAGAGGTGGGCCTATACCAGTAATGGTGGAGAGGCCTATTCCACTGACAGAGAGGGACCATCAGAATTTAGGATCCCAATGTCCCTGGCTTCATCAGGGTCTTCCTATGTGTCCCTACCCCCCCCCCCCATTTACAGGATCCCATTCTTTCCCATTCAATGCCCTCACTTCAATAGTAGACTCCCTAAGAGTCTGAGTGTTGAACTTGTGTTATAATTTAACCAGTCACCGGAGGAGGTTCTACATTTTATTTTAAACAATTTCAGCTCTGCAGCTATAGGAAATAGGGTTCCTTTCATGGCACACATAAAAGCTCTTTGGTCACTTATGTGGTGCTTGAGTTGGAAATTCAAATCCCTAAGTATACCTGTAATCAGCATATAATTTACACCAATTAGCAGGTTTATTGAGTAGTGTCTTTATCAAAATATCAAAACTGGTTCAGAGTGTGGCCCAGATTCACTTCAGGCCTTGCCTGCCTGGAACCACAAGGAATCTTGCATTTATTTTCACATCCAGCCTTTGAATAATCCCATTTTGTTCATCCTTTAGAAAGTAAATCACAGAAAGGGACTGGAATGAGGAAAAGGAAAGCTGACCAGAGGCTAGACAGCATCTTGTGCCTGACACAAATCTGGGCGTACTTGCACCAGAAGACAGGTACCTGTACTATAAGGACAATAGCTCCAGGGGCAGGGTGGGTCAGAGTGAGTTTCCAAAGAAGGCACTGAAGTGGTAGGAAATGACCACATACAGATAAGTGAGCAGACTTGAGAGATGAAGGAAAGAGTTTACAAGAACTCCAGTGGTTTAGACTTGCGTCACTGTCCCCCTGACTATCTGTTAAATGTTGCTGCTCTGCTTGTGGGTGACTCTTGACAGTGAGGTTCCATCCAGCCCAGGCAGCCACCCCTGAACTTGGTGCTGCTGTTGGCTGACTGGCACTTGGGTTTGTCACTGCATCCCTCTGTCTCACCAGTGAACATCTGCTGGGGTGTATGTTCAGTTCACAAGCCAATACAGTAAACTCCCTGTTCTAGGAACGGATCCCTTTCCCCCATATGGTCCAGGCAGTCAGGGATTGCTGACAGATCCTGGCGGCAGCTGACTGGTGCAGGGACGATCCCCTGATCCAAATCAGAGCAGTTATTTCCTCTGTTAGGAATTTGAAGTTATGACCATGAGAGATCTGTAATGCATAAACTTGGAAGCTGTGGAGTGGCCATCTTCTACCTTCAGTGCACACAGATAAGTAAAAAAAGGCCAGTCTGCAAAGAGGAAAAGACAGTTTTCTCCTTGCTTCCAGTCTGGGCTTTTCCCTTGAACATCTGTTCCATGTCTTATCTCTGTCCTTCACTTGGCTACTGTCACATCTGGGCTGGCACTGACATTACTGTTCTGTACACGTATTGCTTTTCTTCCCAAGTATATTTACTCTAAAGGCTTTCGTTTCCATGAGTTAGCACTTGACCTTATTTACAATCAGCAGTCATTTAGAGTCCCCTAGATTGGTACAAATGCCATCATCTGAGCACACAAAAGTAGTGCTAGAGCAGTGAGCAGAGGAGCTCTGATGCCTGGGATTTGATAAATACCCTCATTTAACAAAGGGCTCATTATTCTCCCATTCAAAGGTTTTGTGTTTCACTGTGTATGCGTTTATCCTCTCTGCCTTTGTTCTGTTCCGGTCTTTGTGTATGCCCTTGCTCTTGCACTTTCTCTGGAAGCTCTGTTGCCAAGAAACAAGGAGAGGCCAAAACTCTTGAGGTGAAACTCAGTGCTAATAAGAAGAGGGGAAAGGAAAGTTGGCAGACATCAGGTGTGCTTTGGGCCTGCTTGAATCTATACCAGAAGCGATGTTTTGACAGCAACAAGATCAAGGAAATTGGTCTAGGGGAGTGAGGTTATTCTGTGCCAGGAGTTTTACAGTTGCCAGAATGAAACTGGTGCGCAGCCGTTGACCTCAAAACAGACTCAGTCCTATATCATAGTAGTTTTGATTCAAGCAGAGGCTTTGAATTACAATGAAGAGTGCTTTGGGAACATTGGAATTTGACACATGCACTTAAAACCAGGATAATAAGTGTTTAAATTTTTATTTTTTAAGTTGGTACAGTATTTAAATCTAGAATTATTTGAGATGGAAATCAGGCTATCGGATCCATCTGTATCATTGGTGTCCAACTAAATACATTAATTTACCATTATTTCTAAAATTTTAAGATTATTATATTCTATTTGTGGTTTTTGTTGTTGTTGTTTTGTTTTTTTCTGGTAGAATTACCGTCTCACTGGCTATCACTCTGGTTTATACAGTGTGTGTTAATAAATACTTGCATCTCTGTGTGAATGCATATCTAAATGCTAATTTAGAAAAGTTCTTCTCCAATTTAAATGTACCTTAGAATCACCTAGTGATCTGGTTAAAATGCAGATTTTGATTCATTTACTAGGCCAGTAGGGCCTACACTACTGTATCTTGAACAGCAAGGATTTAGAAGACTGGAAAGAAAGAGCTTCTTCCAGATGGATACCTTTTGCTGTTTTTCCTTTTGTGTCTAAGTCAGTGGTAAGGTGAGTTAAGCAGTGAATACAGATGACACTCTGGATAGGAGTACTACTCTTGATCCTGTCACTACTTATGACTTTGGGCAGATCACTCACACTATTAGACTTCAATTTTCAGTCTTATAAAATGAGGCAATCGAGCTGAGTTATGCTTCAAGTTGTCCTGAGGAACTTTATAACCCTACAGAGATACCTCAGGGATTCCCCAAGAAAAGTGTGGGGCTAGTATGGGGAGGAAGGGGAGCAGTAACAGCAATGGAAAGAGAACCATTATTTAGAAAAATAGGAGAACAACTAGGAATGTGTCCTGTCACTAAGCAGGTGACTTTGAGAAAGATGCAGTGGTGGATCATGTCAAATTCTTTTGTTTAATTATCATTTAACAGAGTTGAAGCCAGTACGGTTCCCACTGCTGGGATTTTAAAGCACTCATTATTTTAAAGAAGTCCGAAAATTAATCCTGGACTTCTTACTGGTGGGATCTAGAGGTCTTAAGATCATGCTTCATGGCAAAGGGGGTGAAGAAGGAGGGGAAAATACCAGTTTAACAAGTCAGCAGCCACCAAAGCTATCATGCTGTCTCTGGGAACTGATCCACTCTCCCTCCTTCCCTCTGGGTTCCCAGTGGATCTTTTCCCCCAGTGCCTCCTTGGGAACAGGGAGATGACTAATTCATTCAACCACCATTCTTAGGCAGAGCTCCAAGGGGTGCTGATTACTCAGGTCTGACCTGGGTGAGGCATACATGCTAAGATTGCTTTTATGTCTTTTATTTCCAGGAAAGAGAGAAGGGGAGGGAGAAAGGAAAATTTTCCAGTGACACGTATTTATAGTTCAAACCCATTTTTTTCTCATCCAAGACTGACTAGGATCACCTGTAGTGCTTTCACAACATACCTACCTACGTCTGATTTCATTGGTTTGAGGAGGGACTTGGGCAGCATGACTGTTTTTAAAGTTCTCCTGATGACTCTATATGCAACCTGGGATGAGAACTGGCTTACCCCCAAGGCTTAGCAATTCCCCTCTTCTTTCAGTTAGTCTGTCGGCAACTTGCCCTGAATCTAGAACTTCCAGGGAAGAAACCTGTGATTTATGTGGATTATTTAAAAGCCATCTTGATCTGAATATTATAGTTAACTTTCTGTTCAAAAGTGATGTGTTCCCAGGCTCCTGCAGTGTTTCAGCCTCTGGAGCCTCAGGTGAGAAGATGATTTTATTGGGGGAACTCCAAGACAGAACAATAGTTTTTAGGTAGCAGAAGCTTCAAATTAGTGTTCCAGGCATCCAGCTGTGCCTCCCCGAACTTCAGCATACATGGTATGGTTAGCTAAGCATAAGCTCCCTGGATAGCAGGGATTGCATCTGTCCCAATGTGCCAGACAATGGACAAATGTGCTGTAGTCTTGCTGCTATAATTTTTCACTTAGGAGTGGAATTCAGAGCCATATCTCATGGACCCTGAGGTCGACGAGGTTCCCCAGTGGGGCTCAAGCATTGTATACTATGACCTCATTCAAATGTGGTGTTCTCTCTTTTTCTACTACCTTATCTCTCCTCATGGTTTGGAAGGGAATCAGAATATACCACCCCAAAATATGCCAATTTGGCACAAAAGTTATTTTGAGCTAAAGACATTTGAGGTTCAACAGATGTAGAAAGAAACCTTTCTGGAGCTTCTTTTATCCAACCAAAAGCAGAAACTCCTGAGAAATAAGAACCACCATCAATCCCCTCTCCTAGGGAAGATTTGTGGCCGTGAAGAAGATGAAAAGTCAGCACTAAGATGAATCTGCATGAAAAATTTAGCTGGGATAACCTTTATCTTCCATTAACTTCCTTTTTATATTTACTTTCCCACAGTTTGCAATCGCCAGAAGCCCCCAAAACCTTTTCTTTTGTCTTTTACATCTCTACAACTCATCATTCTTTGTTGTAATTGATGTATAAGATTTCAGGCCTATCCACTTCTTTGGTTCTTCACATCTTTTCTAAGAAGGCCCTCATGTTACATAAAACTCAACATCAAATGAAATTTGCATGTCTCTTCTCCTGTTAATCTGTCTTTTGTCAGTCTAATTCTCAGGACTCCAGTCAATGAACCTAAGAGGGTAGAGGAAAAAGACTTTATTCTTCCTCTACAATTTCAACTGTGATTGCCAACAGCCCTCAAATCTATAGATCTCTCCCAGTTTTTGACTCATGACCTGTTGGAAAGCTACACCTGGATAGTTCATGGGCTTCCCAAAACTCAACATTTACAAAACCAAACTCATTGTCTATTTCTCAAAGCATCTCCCTTTTCTCACCATTCTTATCTCAGTTGTTAATAGCAGCTCTGTGCACCCTATCAATTAGGGCTAAACTTATCAGTCACTTACTATGTGCCATCCATTGTTCCAGCCACTGTACATACAATGATGAATAAACCAGATAAGGCCTGTTTTTATGGAGCTTGCAGTTTTGTGGGGAGAGAGATGATAGTGAAGAGATCATTCTTTCAGGAAACAAGCAGGCTATGAAGAAAGAAAAGGAATGGGAGAGAGTGTGATGGGAAGGCTACTTTAGGAAGTGTGGTCAGAGAAAGAGTTTCTCAGAGGGGCTACTTGAATGATAAGGATCATGGAAAGTGGGGGTGGGAGGTAGGTAATTATTTGAGATAAAGGAAACTACAAGTGTCTGGCCCCTGGGACTGTTTGAAAAAGTCTGAGAGACCACCATCTGGAGAGTTGTGGGTCAAGGAAAGATGAAGAGAGCTGTATCATAGGACATGGTAGACAGGTTGGGTTTAATTGTGTTTTATTTAGTCCAACTCCTTTATCTACACCTTCCTTTTCACTCTCCTAGCTGTACTCTTTGTCAGGATCTTGTTATACTTCATCTGGACTATTTACCTTCTTAGCTTTTCCAACTCTTTCTCCTCCTCAGTCTCCTTAGGTGGCTCTTTTCTTTCTCATCCTCACCTCTTTACTCTCAGCAGACCCCAAGCTTCTCTTCTTTCTTTTCCTGGGGCAGCACCCTAGGCCAGCATCCCCCAGATTCTGTTTTGGCCCTGAGGAGGAATGTGTCTGGTTAATCATCTTCCTCAGATCTTGACATTTTATTGTAATAAGAACTGGCAAGTCCCTCATTTGATAGAAGGATTGATTTCCTCTTTATCTCACTTTAATTCCTTTCCCCTACTCCCAATTTAATTGTATCTTTTTAAAAAGTGGACATGTTCTTGTGAAGTGGGCATTTTTTATTTGTGTGCATTTCTTTTAAAATTTGTAAATGATATTTTGTTCTTTATCTCATTCTCTTTCTTAACTTTTCATTAAGTGTTGTGTTTTTAAGACCTGTCTGTGGGGCTATATATTTGTAATCTGTTTCTCCTAAGAAGTGATAATATTTCATGGTGTACACATTATTCAAAGTGGGCTGGGCTATGTTGAAGTAACAATGCCAAAATCACGGTGGCGTAACACATAAAAATATGTTTCTCATTCATGCAAAATCCCATGGGGGTTCTGGCAGTTTATCCAGGCAGATCTTTCAAGCTGTGATTCAGGGATCCTCACCACTTGTATTTTATAGCTATGGCACTAAGAACATCCCTCCTAGGATTGCTGAGGCAGGGAAGGAGAGGGCATGGAAAATTCATACCCACTATTATGTTCTTCAGTTTGGAACACCTGTCACTGCCACTCACAGCACATTGATCAAAACTGTTATATGACCCTAGCCAACTGTGTTGCAGCTGGGAAATATAGGTTGCGCATGGGTAGTCAGTGAGCTGTAAGTGTCTCTGATGCAGCCAGCATCTACCGTATTTTATCTACATACTGCCCTAGGGGTGGGCATCCATCTCTTAACTACCACAAAAAATGCTGCAGTGAATATCTTTGGTTTATAGCCACATAAACCGAGGTGAGAATTTCTCTGGGATGTTGTGGTCAGTTGAAGGCTGGTGTCCCAAAAGATATATCCACATCCTAGCCCTCAGAACCTGTGAATAGGAACTTATTTGGAAAACAGGGACTTTGGAAATACAATTATTAAAGAGCTCAAGATGAGCTCATCCTGGATTATAGAGGTAGACATGCCCCAGATCAATGAAAAATATTCCTGTAAGAAATAGAAAGGAAGAAGACATAAAGAGGAGAAGATATGTAAAGCAGAGGCAGATCTTGGAGTGATACAGACACAGCTAAATACCTGGAGCCCCCGAACCTGGAAGAGACAAGGAAGGATTCTCCCCCTAGATCCTTTAGAGGAAGAACACAACCATGATTTTGGGTCTGGCCTTCAGAACTATAAGAGAATAAATTTCATTGCACTAAGTCACTAATTTCGTGTTACTTTTTAAGGTAGCCCTAGGAAACTAACACAGATTTTGTGACCTAGAAGTAGGAGATGCTATAACAAATACCTAATACAGTGGGAATGGCTGTGGAATTAGGTAATGAGCAGGGGCTAGAAGAATTTTAAGGTTCATTATAAATAAAGTCTAGATTCTGGTGAGAAACTCACAAGGACACGAGCAGCACAGTGGAGAAAGCATCTGTGGTCTTAGCGGACACATATATTGCCATGTGTAGAATACCGTTAAGAAAATGGACATTAAAGGTACTTCAGGCAAGAGCTCTGAAGGAAATGAGGGACATGTATTGGAAATGGGAACAAAGGTTATCCTTGTTATATAATGGTAGAAAACTTGGTCAAATTGTGTTTTCTTTGTTATGTAGAAAGCAGAATTTGTAAACTATGAGCTTGGATATTTAACTGAGGAGATTTCTAAGCAAAGCGTTGAAGGTGCAGCCTGGTTTCCTCTTGCTGTTTATGGTAAAATGTGAGAGGAAAGATAAGCTGAGGAAGGAACTATTAAATAAAAAGGAACTAGCACTCCGACTGGGGAGACTCTCAGTCTACCTGGACTATAAAGGACACTAAAATTAGGAAATTTCACTATTGGAAAGTGTGCTCTAGAGGGAAGGTTAAGGGTGTTGGCTGACAACCTTTTGCTGAAGAAGTTAGCCATGTGACTCATGGATTCACTCAGCTATCACAACAGAAACTGGGATAAGAGATAGTGTTACGCAGGAAAGAGCTGTCTTTCTTGACAGACAAGAACCCTCTTGTCTAATGGCATGGACCCATGTGACATGTACCAAGACCCACAAGACTTTTGGGGATGTTAGATCAGAGAAACACTTCCAGGTTGGACTGAAAAGAAAAGAGATGGGATGAAATTAGAGAAGGCTCTCAGGCTTCCAAAATTCTACAGGACAGACAGAACTGGCTGATAGAACTACCTGACTACAAACACTTGCAACCCTTCAAGAAAAAGGAAGAATGACTCTGAGGTGCCATTGTAGGCCCAGAGGACAGGGTCACCAGAGGGTCAGAGGGTGGGATCACTATAGGCCCAGAGGACAGCGTTTCCATGGAGGATTATTCTCAGGCTTGAAACTGAAAATGAAATTTGCCCTAATAGGTTTTGTCTTTATTCCTTTCATTTTTTCCTTTTTGGAGTGGGAATGTCTATCCCATAACTGTCCAACATTGTATTTTAGAAGCAGATAACCTGTTTTCTAATTTTCACAGATCCATAGGTGGAGAGGAATTTTGCCCCAGGATGAACCATACTTTCATTCTTACCCATACCTGATTTAGATGACGAGATTTGGAACTTTTCCAGTTGATGATACTTAGATGAGATTTTGAACTTGGAGTTGATGGTAGACTGAGTTAAAATTTGGGAAGATGTTGGGATTGGGATGTTGAATATATTTTGCATGTGGGAAGGACAAACACTTGGGGGGACCAGAGAGTGAAATGTGCTGGGTTGAGTAATATCCTCCTGCAAATCATATCTACCTGGAACCTGTGAATGTGATGTATTTGGAAATAGAGTCTTTGCATATGTAATCAAATTAAGTAAGACAAGGTTATACTGGATTAGGGTGAGCTTTAAATCCACTGACTGGTACCTTTAGAAGAGACAGAAGAAAAGACACAGAAAAAGAGAAGAAGCCCATATGAAGACAGAAGCAGAGATTGAAATTATGCAGTCAAGGAACACTTGGAGCTACCTGACTCTGAAACTGACAAGGAAGTTTTCTCCCCTGTAGCCTCTGAAGGGAATGAGGCCCTACTGATCTCTTGATTTCAGATTCCTGAACTCCAGAACTGTGAGAGAATGAAGTTTTGTTGTTTTAAGCCACCAAGTTTAGGGTACTTTGTTAAGGCAGCCCTAAGAAACTAATACAGATGTTGACCTAGAAGTATGAATGTACTTCGTTTGATCATCTGCCAGAATGCTCTCCATACTACTTGTACCAGTTCATACTCCCACCAACAGTATGTAGAAATTCCTACATTTCTGCCAACATTTAGCATCATCCAGCTTTTAAATTTTAACTAGCCATATAGATGTAAAGCAGTATCTATCACTCCTTCAATTTTCCATTTCTCTGATTACCTTTATTTTGCATATCTTCATGGTATGCTTATTAGCGTTGGGGGTTTTATCTTTCGGAACTTGCTTGTTCATAGGTTTTATTGATTTTTCTACTGAGATTGTTTATTGACCTTCAGAAATTTCATATATATTCTAATCAACAGTTCCTCATTGGTTTTAGACATTGCAAATACCTTTATCCACTTTTTTATCTGTCCTTAAACAGAAGTTTTAAATTTGTTGCATTTTCTCTTTGGTTGCCTTTACCATGCCAAACATCACTAAACCCTTTTTCTGGCTTTGTTGTAGTTTACTAAGTGATGTGATAATGTTTGTTAGATGACTTGTTCTCTGTTCACTTGCTCATCAGCTGTTGTATATTATTTTTTTCCTGAACCTAGTCGACTCTGCAATCATGTGTCCAGCAAAAATCAGGGCCGGAAATGGCAGGCCTTATGTTATAACAGAAAAACTGCAACTAATCAGGAACATTTGGGACTTCAGCACATTTCCTTAGTCAGGCTGTTCACATGTGGATGTGAAGTGGGGTCAGGCCAGAAGTTACATCCCTCTCACCTCGTGGCTCTCTTCAGGAAGGTGCTGAGACATATAAGGGCAAGTGACAAAAAGCTCTTTAGCCAGTAGTGTGAGAGCAGGTGGGTCTAATCTCATGGGGGTATTTTGAGGAGTGAGTGTTCACTGAATCACACAATGTGAGAGCTGGAAAGGACCTCTGGGATCATCCAGTTCTACCCTCTCATTTTATAGATGCAGGAACTGAGACCTGGGGAAATAAAGGGGCTTGGCCAAGTCATTGGGCTGTCAGTGAATTGCTGAGACTAGAGCACAGATCTCTTGACTCCCATTTTGTGTATTTCCATTTTCCTGCCTTCCCCAAGAGGATGCCAGAAGTCTTTTTAAAAATTAATTAATTAATTAACTGATTAATTAATTTTGGGAAGGCTCTGGATCAGAGCTGGGACTTAATCCAGGAAATCAGATGCCTCCAGAATTTGGACCCACTCTAGCTCTCCAACTTCACCTCTCGCCATTCAAGGGTAGTCTCTGTCTCATTCCTCCAATGTTCTACACTCTCCTGAACTCTGAGCCTTTACTCATGCTGTGGTCATGCAACAGCATACCTAGCATTCCCTTCCCTCATCTCACCTTTCAAGTGTTCCTTGTATGAGCCTCAGTCCTACTTCCTCCATGCCACTACCAGCCAACATTATTCTCTTTCCCTTCTTTAGATTTTCATAATGAGTGCAGTCTACACAAATACAATGATATGCTGCTTTGTTCTGCAGTGTTCCTGTTGTACAACTCACTGAGCAAGTCATTCAATGTCTCTGTGCCTCACGTATTTTATTCACACACACACAAAGGAGAGTTGATCAAGATCATTTCTAAGGACACATCTTTATCTAACATTTTATGTCTCCCTAAGATTTCAAACTATTGAAGCAAAGGGACTCTACCTTATGTTTCTTTTCTCATTGCCTTAATCTAGTGTTTCTCAACTGGGGACAGTTTTACTCTCCAGGAGACATTTCACATTTGGGGCTATTTTTGGGTGTCACACTGGGGGAGGGAGGTCCTACTGGCATCTAATGTATAGACGTCTGGGATGCTGCTGCTAACTTATCATTCATGAGCTGTCCAGTACAGCCCCTCACTCCCAAATGGATTACTTAACTCAATAGTTCAGGCAAGGTTGAAAACTTTACCTTATTAGTCTCAAACCCAACACCATAGACACGCTTTGTTTTATCTCTTAATCAAAGACAAATGTCTTCATAAAAGGGATCCTGTCAGATACGCAACTGCCATGGGTGTAGGGGAGAAGAAAAAGAAGTGAGAACCTATGCAAAACTAATGCTAAGTGAGAGGAGAGAATCTAATTTGGTTAGTCAAGAGGGAGAGGAGAGACTACAGTAAAGAAGGAAATGCTGGATGGATGAAAACTGTGATCTGAGAAGTTATTTACTTTGTAGGAGGTGTTGATTTAAATAGCTTTTCTTCTAGACATCTCTGGGGTACTACATGCAATTATGGTAAATAGTGGTAATGATAATATTGGAACACATGAAGGAAACTTCTGGGAACTATAATTTATGTTGTCAAGAAGACATGTGTTTATAATATCCTCATTCTTACCTTCCCCTGAAATAAAGTCTGGGTGATGAAAGGAGCTTTAATTTATAGATGAGACAAGGAAGTTGGTTCCAGGGACTCTGAACTGTGACATCTAAACAAATCACAGCCTCTCTTTCTAGACCCTCACTCAGGGTTTTCTGAAGTTAGGAATGATGGATGACTATTGCTTTTGGTGACTCCTCCAAGCCTTTGCCTTGACTGTGTTCCCCAAATTCTCCCTCATCATGCCATGTTTGTCTTTCTTTTTAGGTTGCAACATACAAGGAAGCCAAATAGTTATTCCTTTGTCATCCATGCCCCCCACTCTCCACTATTAAATAAATATAATAAGAAATATCCTGGACATATAAAACAGAAAGCTCCCCAGGAAGTTGGGATGTGAGGGGCAGGGAATCCTTGGCCTAAAAACCCTTGAGAGGGACATCATTATTTTTAATCTCGTATCTCAAACACTTGATAGGAGATTGCGTTATTCGTTCTGCTGGCTTCCAGAGGTATCTGGCAAGGTTTCTGTTTAGATTTTGCTTGGAGAAGAAATGCTTAAGTTAAACATTAAAATTCATGAGAATATTTCAGTTCCTTATAAATTCTTCTGATCACAGTCACTTCAAGTGAGGTGTCATTTGTGGCTCCTCACTGAGGAAAAGCTCTCCTGAGGGGACTTCCAACAGTTCATTTCGGGAGATCTCCGAGTCTATGCTGAAGTGCCATGCATTGTAAAACAAGGTTGAAAGATGTATGTTAGCAACACTAATGAAATTTTTCTTTTTTTTAAGGTTAGGTTCCTCTCTGTTGGGTAGGATTATAAATTGGATCCATGGGGAAAATGGGTGCTTCTCACTTAGTCATGTCTGAGTTTTGCTTTTTTCCCCCCAGGTTTTCTTTTTCTTTCTTTCTTTCCTTTTTTTTTTTTTTTAAGATTTTATTTACTTATTTGACAGACAGAGATCACAAGTAGGCAGAGAGGCAGGCAGAGAGAGAGAGAGGAGGAAGCAGGCTCCGCACTGAGCAGAGAGCCTGATGATGCTGGGCTAGATCCCAGGACTCTGGGATCATGACCTGAGCCAAACGCAGAGGCTTAAACCACTGAGCCACCCAGGCACCCCTCCCCCCAGGTTTTCTAATGAAAGAAAAATCAAATAAGAGAATGGAGGCACCTCTTTTTCTTTTTAAAACTTTCCTGTAAAGGTCTTTGGAGAAATATTCTGGGGCAAAGACTGTCAGTGTAACCAGTGCTGAGCTCTATATAAAATGGAGACTTGATAATTGTGTGTTGCTGCTGCTGCTCTGTTGATAGTTTGGTTTTTTTTTTTTTTTTTTGCAGATGAATGCATGGCTTACTATAAAATGATCTGTAAAACACACAGGAAGGAGTTATGAAAAGATAAAACCTAGAAGTGTGACCGCACATTTTTGTGGTCCAGTCATCATTTCTATTCATCTGGAATTTTGGGTTTTTCATCCATTCTTCAGTGTTGCCTCTTTCACTTTTCTTTCCCACTTTTCCTGTACACCAGATAGCAACTGAGTGTAAGAAACTTGAATTACCACCATAAGGCCCTCTGAGATTAACACATGCATTGGTGGGCCCCCGTCCGGGATCTTTTCCCTCTTCCCCCTTTCGTGATTATTTTTAAAATGTGATGCCAAGGAGTGTGTGCAGCTCTTTGTTTGGTTTCTGGTTTTACTTTCATAGGTCTTTCATGCTTACTTGGCTGGGTGTAGCTGAGACTGGTTTTACAAGAAGCTACCAATAAAGCTCAGAATGGGAAGAGATGAGTAAATTCTTACTCTGAAGGCAAGGTTTGTGGAAAGAAACAAAGGGAGATCCCCTTTACACTTTATGAGAATGCATAGTTTAGCAAGGCTCTATTTAAAAGTGCTACTGGTCCTGTCTAGGAAGGCATGGCTGAGCTACTCACTACCTTCTTGTACTAATTAGGAAACTGGTTTTGCTCATCAGTTGATTTTTGAGCAGCTCACTGTGATTCTGTTCTTTCTGTGAATATGAAGTATAACAATTTTGAAAATAACCTGAACAAGTATGTGGTAGGCATTTTCTCACATGGGCCCAAGCCTCTGCACCTCTCCTTTCCAGGTAGGTGCTCTGTTTAATAAATATGTGGGACTATGGGGCGCCTGCATGGCTCATTTGGTTAAGTGTCAAACTTTTGATTTCGGCTCAGGTTGTGATCTCAGGGTTGTGAGATTGAGCCCTGTATCAGGCTGCATGCTTAGTAGGGAGTCTGGGATTCTTTCTTTCCCTCTGCCCACCCCCCACTCCCTCTCTCTAAAATAAATAATAAATATTTTAAAATAAATAAATAAATAAATAAGACTATGACTAATGGATTTTACTCCTTTGTTAGGGTATGTTATATGGCACAGCTGAGTTTAAGGGAAATTATTTGGTAGGCCTGACTTAATTACATGAAGTTGTTTTGCTTTTTGTTTTCTTTTTAGGATTTTATTTATTTATTTAAGAGAGAGAGAGCATGATCAAGGGGAAGGGTAGAGGGAGAAGGAAAAGCAGACTCCCCACTGAGCAGGGAATCTCATGACCTGAGCTGAAGGCAGACCCTTAATGGACAGAGCCATCCAGGTGCTCCAACATGAGCCTTTTAAAAACAGAGAGATTTTGTTGTTGTTGTTTGCTCATGTTTCCCCAGCCAGTTGCAGAAGAAGGCAGAGATTTGAAGCAGAAAACAGATTTGATGTGTTTTAATTGACCTGAAAATGGAGGGGGCCACATCATAAAGAATGTGGGTGACCACTGGGAGCTGAATGTGGCTCCCAGCTGACAGACCTCAGCCTACAGCCATAAGGAAGTGAATTCTTCCAAAAAGCAGAGAGCTTGGAAAAGGCCACAAAGCTCTGGATGAGAGTGTAGTTTCACCTGACACCTTGGTTTTAGCCAAATGAGACCCTAAGCAGAGAATGTAGCCACACTGTGTCCAGACTGCTGACCTGCAGAAATTGAGAGAGAATAAATTTGAATTTGTATTGTTTTCAGCCACTAGTTTTGGGGCTTAAATTTTCCATTCTACACAACAATGGAAAACTAACATGAAGGAAGAAAAAGGCTTTGCAATAAGAAAGCGAAGTAAAACCAACATTCACACATTTGGTTTTAGAACGGTTACTGTGATGGTTAATTATATGTTTCAAATGGACTAGACTATGGTGTCCAGTTGGTTGCTTGATCGAGCCCTCAACAGATGTTGCTGTGAAGCTATGTTGTGGATGCAGTTAACATTTATAACCAGCTGACTAGGTAGAGGAGATTATCCTCATAATATGAGTGGCCTCATCCCATAAGTTGAAGGCCTTAAGAAGAAAAACTGAGGTTTCCCCCAGAGAAGAAGGAATTCTGCAAGTGTGCAGCATTGAAATCCTGCCTAAATTATGGATTTCAGACTTGCCAGCCCCTACAATGCCATGAGCCAATTCCTAAAAATAAATCTTTGTATGTATACTATTGGCTGTGTTTCTTTGGAGAACCTTAACTGATGCAGTCATAAACTAAGGTGCCTTTAGGTGCTATGCAGATGGGTGAGATGAGCTGGGTGCTAATTTGAAGATAGCCTGAGTGCCTGTTGAAAGGCAGGAGCCCATATGCGGTGCCACAAATTGTAACTGGCCAGGCACTGACCTAGTACTGTCTGATCTTTTGATGTTTTTCAAAAGAAGCCAGAAATCCAGAATTTGACTCTCAAAATTAAACATGTTTTTAAAAAACATTGAGCCTACTGCAAGGAAATCATCAAACATCCAGAATGTGGGCTGTCCTATAAGACACACCATCCTGGTTTCTTCTATAAATCTAAGTCATTAAAAAAAAAAAAAAAAGACCAGGCCAGGGGACTGCTGTAGAGAAAGATTAGAAGACACCTGGCAAAGCTGATGACCAAATGCAATGAGTGTCTTTGGAGCCTGTTTTGAAGAAAATCACCCATAACAGACATCTTAGGGACAGTTGTGGAAGTTTGAGTGTGGACTGTATATTACATGATATTAGGGATTTTTGGTTAACTTTTTGGGTGGGCTAATGGTGTTGTGAATATATAGGGAAGTTCTTAAATTGTCTTAGAGATACATGCTGAGATATTTAGGCAAGAATGTCTATAATTTACTTAAAATTTCTTTTTCTCTCTCTTTCTCCCCCATCCACCCCCCTCTGCTACACACAATGATTTAATCTAGAACCTATGTATATATGTGTTTAAAGTGGCTGAGTAGGCCACACATATTATGTGGATGCCCCTGGGGTCCCAATTTGCAATTGTGACCTATACAGGTAGATCAAAGAACTGCAAGTCATTTGCAGGTTAACTAGTCTTCTTAACGTGCTGATGGTGGTTTGGCCAGCCTATCATTGTATGTATGCCCCTCCCTCTAGATTCTCTCTTCTTGGGCTGCAAAGGGAACTTATTGACCTATGTGTTCCTGGTGTCCCTGTATAAGTGAGAATTTCTGCTGAATGGATAAAGTCCAGGAAATCTGTAACACTAATCATATAGCAAGACGATAATGATAGCAACTAACATTAATCGAGCCTTTAGAATGTTCTAGGCTCATGTTCAACAAGCACATGAATTAGATGCTAATAGTGGTAGCAGCTGGTCCTCTTTTACTAGTGAAGAAGGTGAGACCCTCAGATGATTGGAAATTTGCTCTAGGCCACACAGCAAGAAGGTGAGGTCAAGTAGCTTGGCCCCGGGGGCACCTTTGAAAATAACTCCCCTTCATGCTTCTGAAGTCTCCATAGCTGTCTGATACACAAAAGTTCACTACAATAAGTCTTGAAGCATTCTATGTGGCAAACAAGGGAACTTCATGAAGAACTTGCCATGGGAGAAAGGAGGCTGCCCTGTGGCACCCAGTGTTCCTGAGCAGAGAAGCCCCTTCTGCGGATTCCATGAAGCCAAGACCCAGACGTCAGGAGCTGGCCACCCAGAAGCCTGTGTGACTTCAGTGAGCAGGAAGGATGAGCATGTGCAGGGAGGAACAGCCAGAGCTCGGTGGTCCTTGATGTCTGCATGCTGGGGTAGCCTGACCAGGACACAGGTCAGTGAGCCGCCTCCCTTCCAGAGCCCTAGGCAGCTGCCATCTTGCTTTTCTCTAATGGCCCTGTGGCCTACCTGGGCCTGGGGATGGGAGGGTTGGTTAGATGGTGTGGGAGTGGGGGAGGTACTGGCCCTACAGAGTGTTAACTTTCAAACAGAACATCTCTGCTGTCTGCCAGGCTGCCCTGGGGGTTCTCTAGCAGGTAATCTCATCTAGGAAATGGAATAAGACTAATTGTGATGGTTTCACCATCCCCCAAACTACCCTCAGGCATTTTAAAATCATGCTATACATAGTTCTAGAGACATTTGTAAGTAGAGCAAATCTGCTTAAATTTTTTGCTATTGGCTGGTCAGGAAAGAGAAAAAATGTAAAAGTAAGTGCAGGATTAGAGTTGCCACCAGACTGTCTGCTGGATATGATGTTTTTCACCTTGAAACCATTATGGAGGAGCTGATATGCCATGGTGACCCTGACCCCTTTACCTTGTGTCTCTGATGCTGCAGATATGGTGCCTTGTATCCATCAGTTCTTCTCCCTCCCCTCAAGCCCCATGCATTCACCTTCCCAGAATACTGTTAGCAAAGCTCCTTACACAAAGAGGCACATATGGAGATCTCCTTTATAAATGAATGAACATTTTTGCATTTTATACTTGGTTTGGACTAGACTAATATATTAGTGTCCTACTGCTGCTATTATAAATGATCCCAAATTTAGTGATTTAAAACAGCATTAATTTATTATCTATGATTCTGGAGGTCAGAATCCAAAAATCAGTTTCACTGGGCTAAAATCAAAGTGTTGGCAGGACTGTATTTCCTCTGGAGGCTCAAGGGTTGGGAAGAATCTATTTACTCGCCTTTTCAAGTTGCTGCCTGCATTCCTTGGCTCTGCAGCCCCTTCCAACATCTTCAGACTCATTGGAGTAGCATCTTCAAATCTCTGGCTCTAACTCTGTTTCCCTCATCATCAGCATTTCTGCTCTCAGTACAGACAGCCCTGCCTCCCTCCTCTGAGGACCCTTGAGATTATGTTGAGCCCACCCAGTTAATCCAGGAGAATCTTAACATCTCAACTTAATCCCATTTTCAAAGTTCCTTTTGCCATGGAAAGTAACACTCACAAGTCCTAGTGAGTAGGACCTGGACATCTTTGGGGAGCGATTATTCTAACACAGTTAATGTTTGGAATAGACAATAAGTTTTAAAAAAAGAAAAAGGTACTTATTCTCTTGTTTGGAATCTATTTTCAGATGTTGGCAAATCCAGCTGACTTTTAGTTACAGCCTAAACAGATCTTTTCATTCAGCACCACATGATCCCTAGTTGTGGTTAACTAGTTGCTTGCTAACTTTAAACATTTTTTGTTTTGGCTTGTTTTACCAGAACTGCTCTTTCCAATTTCTGAGCCTTAACCTACTCCTCCCCAACTCCCATTATAAGCTGCCTTCGGGTATTTTTTTTCTTTTTTTTTTTGCAAATTTTGAGGACAAAACTCATTAAGAATTTGACTACTTAGATGAAATTGGAGTGACCGTTTTGAAAGTATATAATCATGGCTAAAACAGCCATGCCTAATAAAATCTGTCTGTGCGTATTCACCGTTATTTTTTGAAGTGGCCATTTTTTTTCTTCTATATTTAAGGGAATGCAAGGGCTTTAATTTTTCAATGCAACAAAAAACAAAAATAATCTCCTTACAAAGGGTAAAAGCTGCCTTGATGTTTTGACATTTTTCAAATAGTTTAGAATTTTGGAATTTGCAGCCTGAAGTGAAAGACCAACTGGAAATCAATTCAACAAAGTTTAGTGACACGCACAATTTTTTTTTAACCTCATAAATACTTAGGGTCCATATGGTTAAATAGAAAATATGAATACCTGTTTTCCTAAGTAAAAGGGACTATTTGGTATGAGATAAATTTCCTTTTACAGAATGTCTTCTCTATTTTAAGATGTGAAATGCAAGGTCTTCCACTTACAGTAAGCAGCGGCGTCCATACGAACAGGCTGGCTATTTGTATGTTGGGGGAGAGAAGGGAAATTCCTATGAGAGTTGCTTTTCCCAAATTGAGTATTGACATAAAATTATCTTCAGTCTGTAAATTACCATCGACTATGTTTTTAGTTCAAATCTCTCTTTTTTTCTTGTCACAAATAGCTTCAATGTTTTCCTTCAAATTTGAATTAATCCAAGCTGTTCACAAGCATTTTGGTATGTATAAATCCAAGAGAGTTACAGTAAGATAGAATATTTTGGGACATGTGGACAAAATATTTCTGTGATTTTTCAGCTATTTTAGAAGAGCACCTGAAATCTGCAGGAAGGGAAATGTATCCATTTTTAAAAACAGACGTAATTCTTAACATGCGCCTTCTTTTGTATGGCTTCCATCCACCCACACTCCAGAGAACCTCAACCAAACACAGCCAGGAATGGCATGCTATTTTATTTCTTCCAGAGCAGATTGCCAAAGTTCACATCATTGGTTAGGAATTCAGAATGGGAAGAGCTACTCCTTAAGAAAATTAGGATAAGACCTTAGCACATGCTTGAGAAAGTATCGCAAGTCTCTCAAGAGAGGCTATTTTCCCCATTAGGCTGTTTTGCTAACTAATTATTATTTGGATTCAGAGAAGATAGGACAAGAATAGGAGAGGGGTATAACCTCTCAATCCCTTCTGTGCCCTGAACCAGAGCAGAGGTAAAAAATAAGAGACCATTTGACAAATAGCCAATACTATTTTTCACTTACTCATCCAGTCATTTAGATTGAAGAAGGGATATTTAAGAACTCTTTTTCAAATATTTGGAAAGAAAAAAGATTGATCCCTATATTCACCGTTTACTGTGGTAAATAAATTTTAGGTAAATGAATGATTTACCTAAAGTCAACAACAACAACATAAAGGATGAGTATTGGTGAGCTTGGAAAAGGTCGTTAGATATAGATATACAAATAGACATACTTGATTTTGCAAATTAGACTTGACAAAATTAAACAATCCAATAATGTTGAATGTCTGATTGGTGAGAATAGGAGAAATGAGAGTAATAATTCTCATAACATTTTTGGAGGAAATCTGATACTATCTCTCAAAGATAATAAAGTGCTTTCCTTGCAGGACACATGGCTGGCTTGGTCAGTGGAGACTGTGACTCTTGATCTTGTGGTTGTGAGTTCAAGCCCCATGTTGGGTGTAGAGATAACTTAAAAAAAAATTTTTTTTATCTAAAAAAAATAATAATGTGTTTTCCCTTCTACTGAGAAATTTTCCTTCTATCAATAGATGAGAACTTGACAGGGTTGTTGCAGCAGAATTCTTGCATCTGGCTGGGAGCTCAACCCCTTCATGTCTTTTCCCCGCAGCGCTAAGAATCTATGTTTAGGATAGAAAGTAACATCCACTTTTCTAGACGCTGGCTGATCCCTTTTCTTTTCATGGTTGATTTGTGTCTCCACATCTGAAATGTATTTTTAAGGATGAAACCATCAGGAGTGAATCTGTTCACAGGCTATAGATATGGGGTAGGATGAAAGCTGGCGTAGAGAAACCTGTCCCCAGTATGCTAGAGTTGAGGCAGCAAGAAAGCAATGCTTTCCTGTCTGAGTGGTTTGGTTAATGCAGAGATGCTACTGGGTAACTTTGCAAATAATAGGACAT
This sequence comes from Taxidea taxus jeffersonii, assembly GCA_003697995.1. Classification (NCBI taxonomy): domain Eukaryota; kingdom Metazoa; phylum Chordata; class Mammalia; order Carnivora; family Mustelidae; genus Taxidea; species Taxidea taxus. The sequence goes on from ML103089.1 coordinate 165,423, forward strand.
ATGGAACACTGAATGTCATGACAACTTGTGGAAGCCTATACCTGTGTTCTGGGCTACTTTTACTTTTTAATAAATAAGGCAATTAACCTTAGTGTTTTATCTTGCTCGCCCATACATTAGAATTTTTAAAATTCTATGTTTGTCACAGAGGTATTAGCTAATCCTACAGTGGTAATCATATTGCAATATATAAATGTATCACATCAATACATTGAAAACCTTTAACAAACACTATGTTATATGTCATTATATGTCCGTTTTTTAAATCTACAATGAAAAAATTTTAAAATTCTATATTTACTTGGGATAATAATTTGTTTTGCGTTATGTCCAAGAGAAGACGGCACTGTAGCTAAGAATTTGCAGGAGAAAAATTGCCATATCTGTCCCTTCTTTTTTCTCTTCTTTTCCCTTCTCTTCCTTTCTTTCTTTCTCCCTCCCTCTCTCCCTCCCTCTTTCTGTTTTACCAGTCCAAGAACACTTAGAATACACCTAAGCAAGGGAGTTCACCGTTACTATATCATTCATACATTTATACATATATACATACATACATACATTCCTGAGATTTTTATTCCTTTATATTCCTAAGTATTAACCTAAGGGAGATGCAAACAACTATTATCTACACTCACATACACAAGATCTATGTCATCACTGAACCACCTCCTGAGTCAGGTCTGTTGGCTGACCCCAGCAGGTCAAACTTTACAGGAAAGGAGAGAGAGGGAGGTACATTTGGACTGCATTGCTAAACCTCTGGGTAGGGTCTGGAATCCTGTGAGTACAAAGAAGCTTGGAAGCATTTCTATAGCATATTTAAATGTCTTAAAAATAGAACAAGGCAAAGCAGTATTTCAACATGAGAAAAAATGGTTTTAGATGGCTTACCTCCTCCATTTGAATTAAGTTAACTATAACTAATTCACTTTTTAACTCAGGTCAAATACTACTCATTCCTTATTTGACCTTACCTTAGCTTGCCCCTTCTCTTCACCCTCCCCGGTCAGTGTTGTTTTAGATTTTTTCCAGTAGGTCACATTGTCAACATTGAATAAATAAAAATCATACTTCTATTGTAGTGCTCAGAGTCATTATAATTTTGTTTGTACTAGTGATTTCTCCTATGCTTTTGTAGCCTCTGTGAACCACTGAGGCACCTTCTGTGAATTAAATTAAACAAGTGCCCCTGAAGGATAATGCAGCCCCAAGCTGGTAGCCATGGTGGGTTCTGTTTCACCCCTTACCCCGTCCCACTCAGCCAGGGGCCCCTGTGCAGTGGGCAGCCTTTGCAATGGTATGTGCTTGCCCGTGTTCCTCCTACTTCTTCTGCTTGAAAGTATGAGAAAGATGAATCATTAGGAAGAAGCTGAATGATGTGTGGTGCTCGAAGAAATAATTTTGAAATCGTAAAGAAATGCCATAACAGCTACCGTGACTCTTCATGCACTCACCTTTCTTTTTATGTATTTCCTATAGACTATTAAAATGGGACTCTTGCTCTCAGGGTTTTTGCAGAGGCCCCAAGTCTGGGAATCAAATATTCCAGCATCCTAAAGAAAGGTATTGGGCCACCTCTGCAGGATATGCCTAGAGACTGGGACTTCTGCTCTGCTGGCATTAGTCCATGGCCTACCTCCGAGTGAGAACAAAAGTGATAGGAGATTACACGATTCAGAGTATCTTTGGAGAGAGTTGTCAGTGGGGAGGTGGGTGTGAGGAAGGGAATGTTTCTGTCATTTCAAAGCAACTAAGGGATTCTGGAAGAGGTGCTCACAGAGAAGTTGTCATGTGTCCCCTGGAGTGTGAGGGAATACCTAAAAAATAGGCAGAGGACAGACTGTCTCTCGCTTGTTGCTCTAGAGCCATGGAGTAGAGAGTTTTGTTGGTCATGAGCTGTACTTCTAGAGTTTGGTGAGGCAGGGTGTTTCCCGCTTGGTCAGATGAGGACCCCTTGATAGGACCAAACTGGGTCCATAATGAGTCCATAATGGACTCTATCCACAAGGACTGTTTAGAGGTGACCCCCAACAGATGGAGGTGACTTTCCAGAAACCCCAGGGGAGGAGTCTAGCTGCTATCTTGGGGGAAATTCTTATCTATGGGAAGTCTTTGAAGAATCCATAAAAATGCTTCAGAAGAGAGAGTGTTGGCTCTTAAATTCTGTACACTGAAAAGGGCATTGATGCCAAATTAGAATTCACCAATCAGATAAGACCTTTTTTCCCCTCTTAACTTTTGTCTCTACCAGGCTCCAACCCTGGAAGAGCCAAAGCCTAGCAGATCTGACTGGCAGATGATATTGAGCAAGCAAGAAGGGAGAAACATCTTTTCCTTCCTCTGTCATTTAAAATTTTCTGGTATGGGGTAGGCCAGAGCTGAGGGATGGGAGAAACTTAACATTAAGTCAGTTTGGGAGTATTGAAAATATACGATGTGCTGAACACAATGGATGGATTTTGTTGTTATCTCAAAGTAACTGGGCAAGCCATGAGGTGTTCTGGAGGTTTTATCCAGGAGCAAGGAAGTACAACTTGAGAGATCTACTATAGTGACATGGGATGGTGTTGGGAAAGAACAATGTTGTTTTGTGTTTCCCCCTTTTCAAGTTTCAGTTTATGTACTGAGCCAGTTCTGTATTAATACAAAGGGTCTTACTTGCAAAATAGTACTTATATATTCTCACCTTCTCAAAGATGTCAACCCCACGATTATCTCCTTCCTTTTGTGCATCATTGACTTCTCTCTCTCTACTGAGTCTTTCCCACCAGCACATAGAAATAACTTTAAAAAATGGTGCCATAAACCCATTAGTGACTGCTCTGTTCCCTATTTCCTTTCACTGAAAATTTCTTTGAAAACGTTAGCTGACTTCATGGTCTGTGCTTCTTCATCTCTTATTCTCTCCCTACCCCATTCCAACAGCTTTCATTTCCATCGCACTTCCCAGTGGGCTCTTATCAGGATCGACAGTTCTCTATCTGCATCTTATTTGGTTTCTCAAGAGGACTTGATGTGGTTGACCAGTTCCTCCTTCTTTTTTTTTTTTAATGTTTTTTTAAATTTCTTCTTCTTTTTTAAGCTTTATTTAAACATATAATGTAACCCCACCACCCTCTCCCAACCCCTCTCCCCCCCACCCCCCTCAGTTTGTTTTATGACATTAAGAGTCTCTTTTGGTTTGTCTCCCTCCCGATCCCATCTTGTTTCATTTTTACTTTTCCTACCACCTTAACTCCCACCCCCGTTGCATCTCCACTTCCTCATATCAGGGAAATCATGTGATAGTTGTCTTTCTCCAGTTGACTTATTTCGCTAAGCATAATACGCTCTAGTTCCATCCATGTTGTCGCAAATGGTAAGATTTCATTTCTTTTGATGGCTGCATAGTATTCCATTGTATATATATACCACCTCTTCTTTATCCATTCATCTGTTGATGGACATCTAGGTTCTTTCCATAACTTGGCTATTGTGGACATTGCTGCTATAAACATTCGGGTACACGTGCCCCTTCGGATCACTACGTTTGTATCTTTAGGGTAAATACCCAGTAGTGCAATTGCTGGGTCAT